>CM050166.1:264144546-264204021 GCA_027410445.1 Discoglossus pictus | reverse complement strand
TCACCTATCAATCTGTATTTTATTTGTATGTTTGCAAATTTCTATATTTACTTAATACACTGGCGAGAAGTACAATTGTGTTTTTTTTTGGGTTGGCCTATAGGTTTGGAGAGTTTTTTGGTGTGGGGAGAGGAGTTTGGTGGAGGGAGGTAAGTTATTTTGTTTTTTATGTTTCGTAGTATATCTGGATATCTCTCTCTCTCTCTCTCTCTCTCTCTCTATATATATATATATAGAGAGAGAGAGATTGAGAGATTGAGAGAGAGAGAGATTGAGAGAGAGAGAGATTGATTGAGTTTGATTGAGTTTGATTTTGATTGAGTTTGATTGAGTTTGATTGAGTTTGATTTTGATTGAGTTTGATTGAGTTTGATTTTGATTGATTGAGTTTGATTTTGATTGAGTTTGATTTTGATTGAGTTTGATTTTGATTGAGTTTGATTGAGATTTCTACACATATTTGCAATACACATAGGTGTGCCAAACTGCTTCTTCAATGGGGCTTGACAAGAACTTATTTTCAGCCTAGACCAGCAGGACCATGTAGTTCCTACTACCTCTGGTACTGAAGATGGCTTCAGGATAGGTACCACTCCCAGGAATATGTGCAGAGTATAATGCAGATAGGATATTAGTGGCCTCAGACATAGCCGCATGCCTTGTATATATGCAAACTGTAACTGACCCTTCCACATTGTTTAGGAAAGTATTGATCTAGCGTGTTTCATCAGCACCACTCAGGTCCAGAGTGAGAGGTGATGTACACCCCTCCCACTGCTGTCACAGGCTCTGTGTCCTTAAGGTTGATTACTGCAGTTAGTTACAACATTGATATCCAAGCAGAAATAGTGTTATAGGCGATCAGAATGGGGGACGAGGGGGGAGCAGGCAAACCACCTAAAACATTTCTTTATTTCTCTTTCTTTTCTTTTCAGGTGGTGATGGAGGGAGAGGAGCGGCAGGGAGTCCCGGGGTGTGGAGGTGGGGAAGAGGAGGGGAGGAGTGAGGAGGAGGTAGTAGTTGAGGAGGGGGAGGTAGTAGAGGAGGTGGGAGGAGGAGGAGGGAGGAGAGGAGGAGGAGGGAGGAGAGGAGGAGGAGGAAGGGAGAGGAGGAGGAAGGAGGGAGGAAAGGAGGAGGGAGGAGAGGAGGAGAAGGAGGGAGGAGAGGAGGAGAAGGAGGGAGGAGAGGAGGGAAGGAGGAAGGAGGGAGGAGGGAGGAGAGGAAGGAGGGAGGAGAGGAAGGAGGGAGGAGAGGAGAGTAGGAGGGAGGAGGGAGTAGAGTAGAGGAAGGAGGGAGGAGAGTAGAGGAAGGAGGGAGGAGAGGAGAGGAGGGAGAGTAGGAGGAGGAAGGAGGAGGAGGAGGGAGGAGAGGAGGAGAGTGGAGAGGGTCCTCAACCCCAGTCTGGAGAGCAAGAGGCTGGCTGCAGGTCCAGGGCCCACAATTATAGCCGGGAGGAGAACATGGTCCTCCTGGAGGCCATACGTGCCCTCCCTGTCATCACCTTGGGGGGTAGGGAAGTCAAGGCTGGGCCCAGGGCTAATGCTTGGCAGCAGGTGGTCGATCTAGTCAATGCTGTGGCAGGCCGTGGACGGAGTCTGCGGTCCATAAAGCACCGTTTCGACGACATCAGGGGCGTGGTGAGGAAGAAGATGGCCCAGAAGGATGACGGGCGGAGGGTCAAGTACCTGGGACATGAGGTGATTGCAAGGGCCATGCTTGCACCCTCCGCCGCAGCTGGAGCTTCAGGCCTGGTGGAGCAGCAGGACCCAGCCTCCATGGCAGTTGAATATGACATACAGCAACATGCCACCACATGTGCATCACACACATTACACATGGACATGACACTGACATGTCAGCTCCATGAAATAACAAGGGATAGATGGATGCATCATTAAATTCATGAAGCTGACAAATCACTGTCATTCCTGGTCACCACAACAGTAATCAAGCAATAGAGCAGGTGTGTCTAAACTCGGTCCTGGTGGGCCACACACATGCCTTGATTTGATCACCCAGCTGCGCACAGGTGAGTCAATCGCTTCTTCAGTCATCCTGATTGACTCGCCAGTGCACAGAAAGGATATCTTCCAATCCAGGAAAGAGTTTGGACACCCCTGTAATAGAGAGTCCATATATTGGTGTGCCCGTTCAGCCTATGCAGTTACAGACAGCAGCCGTAATACAGATAGCGTTGTGAGCCGAGAACCATCAAGAACAGAAACCTAAGAATTGATAACAGCTAGTAGAAGATACGTAATCAGAGTTGCAAAGAGGAGAATCATCCATATTCAAGGCTAGATGTCAGATAATTAGAAATGAACACATATCAATGCGCTAATCAACATACTAATGACATGTACCTTTCTTCTCTATCTCTCAGCATCCAGGAGGAGCTCTGGGTCCTGTAACCAGGCAGAGGAGGCGGGGCCATCGGCCCCGTACCAGGATCTTCCAGCACATGGGGAGGAGGAAGGAAGATCGGAGGGCCCTGGGTCAGAGGATGGGCTGGTCATTGACCTCGGTAGCTCAACTGCCACAAGCCCTGGGCCTATGCCTATCCTCCAAAGACTTGCTCTGGTGCCCTCCCATGCCCTTGGGACAGCACCTCCTTCCCCACACAGTGTGCTGGCCTGGTCACCACCGGGCACATTGTCCCCCCTGGCTCCAGCTGTGGACCTCCCGACTACACCTCACCAGGCCCACCCAGCGGTGTCGTCGCCGCAGAGCCAGGCTGTGCTGGTGGAGATGCTGGCCATCATGAAGGAGCAGCTGGCAAGCTCCCAGAGGATATAGGCCAGCATTCAGGAGTCGACGGCCAGCCAGCTCCGGATGGAGGCCAGCATCTCTGCCCTCCAGTCGCATATGACCCACAGGCTGTCCAGGGAGGTGAGGAGGCACCACATGATGACCGAACACCTTCAGGTCAGGCTGCTCAGACAGGCGATGGTCCCCAGCCCAACATCAACTGGGATCTCACAATCCCCCAGTCAAGAGCAGCCTGGCCCCTCCTCTCCTCCCATGTGTCCGCCACCGCCCAGACCACGGCTGCCTGTCACCCCCCCCCCCTCTTGGAGGATGGGCACAGGTAATGTGGGTCCTGGGCCCAAGCGGAGGTGGACATAGGGCCTCATTCAATTGCAATGTGGCCGATTGCTAAGGGCTCAATTTTAGCACAGAGCATATTTTCTGCAGATGTTTGTAGTTAGTGAACTTCTATCCAAAAGCAAGGTCTTCACTAACTACAAACGTCTGTAACTAAATATATGCTCTGTGCTTATATAGAGCCCTTTTCAATTGGCCAAATCGCAATTGAATGACGCCCATAGGGTCTGCAGACATGTTTTAGCATTCTCAACAGCACTCCTCAGTGACCATCAATTGGTGACAGGTTAAACAGAACACAAAGGGCCTCATTAAAATGTGATTTGGTCAATTGAATAGGGCTCTATATAAGCACATAGGATATTTTTTTTACAGAAGTTTTTAGTTAGTGAAGACCTGGCTTTTGCATAGAAGTTCCCTAACTAAAAACTTCCTTTAAAAAATATGCTGTGTGCTTATAAAGAGCCCTATTCAATTTGTTACATAGCAATTTAATGAGGCTGTTAATTAGTAGTGTGACCAATAAATTGTCACTAAGGAGTGCTGTTGAGAAGAGATGCTGCAGGCCCTATGATGTTTTCAGGCCTTATTTCTTAGGTTTTGTCTTTTTTTGCTTCTTTCTTTTTGTTTGTTTTTAGGTCCATGAAGGCATCTCCTGCATCTGCAAGCATTGGGGAGGAATTGTGAGGTATAAGGTTTTCCCAGTGCCTCTCGGGTAGACATGCTTTCAATGGCAGCCCCCTTAACATGTAGCTCCCACAATCTTACAGCTATCATATAGCCAGATATCTCCGACATGATTGTTGGTAGCTTAAATGTAGACTAATACCGCTATGGCGGTGGACTTGCAAAGTCTCACAATGGCATGTTAATGACAGCCAGCAATAATATATGCAGTAGTGAAGCATGTGATTCTGACCTCAATATCGGTCTGAGAACAGATCTTTGGGTCTGATGTAAGTAACATTGAATCTGGCTGCTGACCTTTGTGTCCTCTCCATAATAATGGCTATTTGCCCATATTTCTGATTATCCACAAACCTAGCTAAAGGTTAGTAATGCTTGCAGATGGGAATCAGGTGAGTTGGTATATTGGTTCAGTATTTAGAACATACATCGTGATTCTAAATTGTTTTGGATCCTCCTCCGCATTTTTTGATTTGAACACTTATTTCAGATTTTTGTTTGGTCAACACACTGTATGTGTGAAACTGGATTGGATTACACAGTCCAAAGGTTGAATCATCTGTTTCATTGAGCAGATCTAGTTACAAGTTGTAAGTACTATGCACATAAATGGTTTCTTCAGTTAAATGGAGAGATTTCTGGTTACGGTTGCAGCATGTGACCCTGGTAGGTGCTATGCATCATGCTTATTCTAGACTATTAGATTGACCCCTGTAGGTTTCCCCTTTTTTCCAGCCTCTTGTTCTTCAAGGACCCGCCCACACCACACCCATGATATTAATGCAGTTTTGACCACTGCTGATTGTGGTCTGTCTATCAAATAAAGCTTTGTTATACAGTTATGTGAATGCACAATCTTGACCACTGCTGATTGTGGTCTGTGTAAAAAATAAAGCTTTGTTATACTGTTATGTGAATGCACAATCTTGACCACTGCTGATTGTGGTCTGTGTAAAAAATAAAGCTTTGTTAGTCCTTTCTGACTGCGTCCATGTGTTATGAATATGTTTTGTTCTGTGAAATCCACATGGATTACATTAGTGTCACATTCATATAAATGTAAACTGATGAGCCATAGTTAACATGCAATAGATCAATACATCTAAAACTGTTGAGGAGTCAGAATAGCTTTAGATATCATATGATCCCAAATATAATATCTACTACTAATATAGGGTTAATACCCATGACAAGTCTGATTAGCGATACTGTGGAGTAGGAACATTCCCCTGAGGGCCTACAATGAATAGGACAGGTGACACTAGAGTGGTTTTCCAGTTCAGTCTCTAGTTGATTGGGATTAGTCTGACCTCTCTGATAAGAATTACCCCCCCTACACTGGCCCTATGTAGTCTAGCTCACAGCTTCATTGAAGTACACAAACCCCTTCACCAACATCACTTAGCATATGTGTGAATACATTTAGTTGCCCAATAATGAACATGCATTGGCTAAATATCCTTTGGTTATCATATGTTGTAATGGCCATGCACATGCCAATATGACAAACCATGCTGCAACATGCATAATATGATTGAAGCCACACTACCCAATTCAATAGCAAGAGTAAAACATGAGTCAGGTCATATGAACCCTTTGCCACGCACATGAGCTCTATTGGGATCCCTTAAATCTCTATCTAATTGCATATACATCTCGCTCATCACATCTACATTTGGTAGCACTATTATTTTGCAAATTACACCGCCACATGGCATATATCAAGTAGCAGGGAAACATTGTAATGTATGTTGTTCAGTTCTTCAGTTGTGTCTGACACTCTGTGACACTATGAGCTGCAGCACATTCAGCTAGGTCTCTGCCTGTGCTGTTATCCACGGTTTGCATGCTAAATATACTGGTGTGGTTTGTCAGTTTCTTCTCAAGTGGATTGGACCTTGTCTGATCTCTCTGCTATGATGTGCCCACCTACAGTGGCCCTACATGTTGTAGCTCCCAGCTTCATTCAGGTACACAAGCCCCTTCACACCACTTAGCAATGCTAAAGGGGACCAGGGGAACATACACCACACATATCTACTCTGACCCATCCGGAAAGGTCGCAAGCTCTGGGATCGACAGCAAACTCACCGCCATCAGGCATAATTTCTACTACGCCCATCCTGGTGGGAGCCATGTGCCAGGTGTCTAGTTATTCCCATTTGGTGAACTTCCAAACTGTTCTGCTATTTATCAATTTACATGGGTGAGGGTTGCTAAGTGGTGGTGGTGGTGAAGCAGCTTGTGTACCAGAATGAAGCTGTGAGCTACTGTAGGTGGGCAGGTCATAGCAGAAAGATCAGACAAATCCCAATCCACTAGAGGAGGAACTGACAACCCACTCCAATCTCTTTGGCCTTCAAACTTTGGAGAACAGCACAGGCAGAGACCTAGCTGAATGTGCTGCAGTCCATAGGGTCACGGAGAGTCGGACACAACTGAAGAACTTAACCACATATAATGAAATATTCCCCTGGTACTTGGTATATGCCAAGTGGCGGTCTGATTTGGCCACTATTTGTATTCTCTAATGTAGATGTGATGAGCGAGATGTGTATTCTATCGTTGCTCAACTATATAGCGTGCATTGAATGTGCGCTGTCATCTGCGCACCGACACATGCGCGCATCAACAACAGCAGGCCCGAAAGGAGGCGAGCGGATCTAATGATTAGGATTAGGCTGTGGGGTGTAAGGGTTAGGATTAGGCTGCGGCTACAAGGGTTAGAAGGGTTTATGGCATTAGGTCATATCACTTGCGCCCTTTCATCGACGCGCAGTAGTCAAAAATATTACAACTGCGCAATGATGTGGGACCGCTCATGTCAGCTACATGTTGTCAAAACACATTTGCTGTGCGCGCCAATGTTGGGGTGACATATTCTATTATAGGGCTGTTGTAGAGGCTACAATGGAACCTGTATGTGTGTTGACCAATCAAACATATAAGGAATATTAAACTAATTTGAACAATTGTTAATTTGGAGGCTGTAATGCTTGGGCCTTCATTTTAGGGTTACAGGCTTAAACCATGCAGACTGCAAAAACCGTAACAAAATGGATACCTTCAACCTCCAAGCACGTACGGGCTTTAAGAACGAGCTGCGGGCTTGGAGGACAGCCCGCACGGGCTTGAATAAGGAGCTACGGGCTTGATCATTGAAGTCCGTGGACTTGTACGGATTTTAAAATCAAAGTACAATTTGGCAATGTGCAAGCTTGAGAATGTTTTGCTATTAATCCTCATGCCCCCCCATTATGTTCCCCATCATTTACAGTGCTTTGCAGTGCTGGATTGAATATATATTGGCTTCTACAATGCTTTGTTTGCGGCCCTCCATCTCCGAACCTGTACGGGTTTTAACAAGGACGAGCCCACAGGACTACGGGACGGAAAGTAATCCGTAAATAATATATCGGATTTGGGATGATGTGCAAGCTTGAGAGGGTGTTGCTATTAATCCTCATGTCCCCCATTATGATGCCTAGCATTTACGGAGCTTTACAGTGCCATCTCGAATTTATATTTGCATTTACAGTTTTCTGACTTTGCGGCCGGAAAACAAGATTTACGGGCGCTGGGAAAAAGCTTCTGGCCGTTTGCATGATATGCGGCTGGCCGTAAGGGGATATCCTTGCGGCGCCATCTATTTGAATTGTAAGGTAAAGGTAGCTCTACACGGAGCCGTAAGACGGCCGCAAGGAATCGCAGCTTTGCGGCCGTTTTACGGCCGATAATAGAATGAGGCCCTATGTAACTATGTAACTATGTAATCAACAATTGTTGTTGTTTTTTTTATTAATAATTAATTCATCCAGTGGAAGGCAAACAGAAAAAAAAACCAAGTGAAACTTAGCCAATCGTCTCAAAGGAAAAAAAAATCCTTCCTGATCCCAGATACTGGCGATCGGATTTCTCCCTGGATCAATACTCTCTATCTAATTATCCAGGATAACCCTGAATTCCCTTTTTAATGAGAAATAAATCCAGGCCCCTTTTAAAGTTATCTATCGAATTCACTGTCACCACCTCCTCTAGTAGAGAATTCCACAGATTAACCATCCTCACTGTGAAGAACCCTTTGCTTTCTTTAAGGTGGAATCTTTTTACTTCTAACCTCAAGGGATGTCCTCTTGTCAGTTGAAAACCTCTTGGCACAAAAAGCTCCTGTGACAAATCTTTATACTAATATTAATAATTAATTAATAATTAATTAACAATGAATTAACAACTAATTCATTAGGAAATAATCTGCATATTGCAGATCAGAGGAGATCTTAAAAGGTTGAACTTGATCGACTGAAAGTCTTTTTTCAACCTCAATTACTATGTAACTATGTAACTATGTAACAATTTGGAGTAATTAACAGCCTTATTAAATTACGATTCGTCCAATTGAATAGAGCGCTATATAAGCACATAGCATATTTTTTTACAGAAGTGTTTAGTTAGTCAACTTCTATCAAAAAGCAAGGTCTTCACTAACAAAATACTTCGTTAAAAAAAATATGCTATGTGCTTATATAGAACCCTTTTCAATTGGCCAAATTGCAATTTAATAGGAATGTAAAATAGGGGAAAGGGAGTAGAGGGCTAATTAGTGATTAAGTCTGTTGGGGCAGCACAAAGTAACGTAAATCATAGGTAGAAGGTTTGTCCTTAAAGTAATTTATGGATCTAGGAAGTAAGCTTAGTGCAACAACCTCCAATTTTCCAAAATACTGCCAGTACCATAAAGTGCAGAGGGTTAGTATAGTCAATTGGGAAGTCATGTTAAGTAACCCAAATAAAGTAGCAAGTAGATGCAATAACCTTAAATGCATGTTCGCTAATACAAGATGCTAGACTGGAAAAATGGATGATTATGCTAGAATCTTTAGCAGTTAAATAGAAATATGATATGAAAGGAATTTACAAAACTTGGTGGGATACTTTTTCATGACTGGAAAGTTAATATGGAGGGTTATAATCTGTTTAGTAGAGATGATGGTAATGGAAGAAGATAAGAAGAATGTTTATTTAGGTTAAGCTTGATTTAAAACATACAGTCAGGGAACAATTTTGATACAAGTGATATCATGGAAGTCTTGTTTGTAGACACAAGGTATAAATTACAAATAATATTGGTAGGGACATGATTTAAGCCCACAAATATAAGGGAAAGTGAGGAAATGCAATTAATACAGCAGAAATAAAATGCATAAATAAGACCAGCAGTAGATCTAAGGGAAGCAGGGTACACTTGGAGATAATTTTTGACCCAAGTTATACAAACCATCTATAAATGCTATATTGGGTCTATAAATCACAAATAATTTTAATATAATGTCCAATATTAAAGTGGGGGAACCCTTGAGGAACAAGTATCATAACACAGTTTAATTTGAAAATAACTTTCAGTGCAATATTATAAGGTGAATCAAATGTTAATGGTCTAAATTGCTGAAGATAAATGGACAACCTTTATGGTATTGTTAAATAATCATGCATAGCAGAACATATTATGAGGAACAAGAAGTCAACTGAAACACTGTTGTCTTAATAATGATTTAAAAAACAAGAAAACGAAGAAAAAGCAGGAATATAAATTAGAAAAGGAACATGGGCAGAAATGTGTATAAGGAAAATAACAAGTAGTACAACAAAGCTATTAGACTAGTTAACACAGAAAACTAAAAGTTAACCGCAAATGAAAATATAACTAAACCTAAAAAGTATTTTTCAAATATATAAATGGAAAAAGACAGGAAAGGATAATTTTGGAATGTTTAAATTAAAAAGGCAACAAACAAATTTATCTGTACACCCATGCTAAAGATATTGCCACATAATGGGACTACATTACTCTTACCGAATAACTGTTTTTTCAGGGATAAATAAAAAAGAAGCTTGATAAAATATATGTAAATAAAGCTCCAAGTCTAGATGGAATACATCCAAGGGTACAGAGGGAACATAGTTGTATAATAGTCAGTTTATTATATTTATTTTCAAGATTCAATCTCCACAGATTGAGCAAATCCAGGGAACTATACATCAGTAAACTTCGCCTCAGAAGTGGGGAAAGACTTAGAGGATTGGTAAGGTATTGTATTCAGGAATATATCTATGGCAAAAGTATAATTAGGAGTCAGCACAGATTAATGAGAGATTGATTATGTAAAAATAATCTGGAGACCAATTATATTCTCTATCTCACAAAGTAAATATCCCTAGCTTTTCTTTTCACCCACCTCAGCATCTTTGCGAGAGAACTATCACGAGAAAGAGAGCAAGAAAGAGACCCAAATTATGGAACACTTTTCCATTGATTTTTCACTGATGAAATAATACAAGCTACTCTTTTCCCAAACCCCTATATAATTGACACTTTACTGAGAACTCGCAAATTATATCAGAACCATAACATAAAAAATCTGAAAAACTTTGCAGATGTTTTTTTTTATTTATTGTGAAGCAAACAACAAATAGGCCAAAATAACAGAAAAAGTAAATGAGCATAACTTTTCACCCCCCTAAAGTTAATACTTTGTAGAGCCACCTTTTGCGGCAATCACAGCTCAAAGTCGCTTTGGATAAGTCTCTATGAGCTTGCCGCATCTTACCACTGGGATTTTTGCCCATTCCTCTTTGCAAAACTACTCCAGCTCCTTCAAGTGGGATGGTTTGCTCTTGTGACCAGCAATCTTTAAGTCTGACCACAGATTTTACATTGGATTGAGGTCTGGGCTTCGACTAGGCCATTCCAACACATTTATTTGTTTCCCCTTAAACCACTCAAGTATTGTTTTAGCAGTGTGTTTGGGGTCATTGTCCTGCTTGAAGGTGAACCTCCATCCTAGCCTCAAATCACGCACAGAGTGGTACAGGGTTTGCTTAAGAATAACCCTGTATTAAGCACCATCCATCTGTCCCTCAACTCTGACCAGTTTCCAAGTCCCGGCTGCTGAAAAACATCCCCACAGCATAATGCTACCATTACCATGTTTCACTGGGGTGATGGTGTTCTTTGGGTGATGTGATGTATTGGGTTTGCGCCAGACATAGCGTTTTCATGATGGCCGAAAAGTTAAATTTTTGTCTCATCAGACCAGAGCACCTTCCTTCATACATTTTGGGAGTCTGCCATATGCCTTTTCACAAACTCTTTTTTGCTGAAAGTAATGGCTTTCTTCTAGCCACTCTGCCATAAAGCCCAACTCCATGGAGCGTACATCTTATTGTCGTCCTATGTACAGATACTCCAGTCTCTGCTGGGGAACTCTGTAGCTCCTCCAGGGTTACCTTAGGTCTCTGTGCTGCATCTCTGATTAATGCCCTCCTTGCCCGGTCCGTGAGTTTCGGTGGGCGGACGTCTCTTTGCAGGTTTGCTGTTGTGCAATGTTCTTTCCATTTGGTTATAATAGATTTGATGGTGCTCCTGGGAATAATCAAATATTTGGATATTTTTTTATAACCTAACCTTGACTTGTACTTCTCAACAACATTGATCCCTTACTTATTTGGAGAGTTCCTTGGTCTTCATGGCAGTGTTTGGTTTAACGGTGCCGCTTGCTTAGGTGTTGCAGCCTCTGGGGCCCTTCAAAAATGGTGTGTATATGTAATGACAGATCATGTGACATTTAGATTGCACACAGGTGGACATCGTTTCACTAATTATGTGACTTCTTAAGGTAATTAGTTGCACCTGAGCATTTTATGGGCTTCATAACAAAGGGGGTGAATACATAACGCACATGCCAAGTTTCTGTTTTCTTTTTCTAAAAAAAAAATTTATGTATATTTCTCTCATTTCACTTTACCAACTTAGACTTTTGTGTTCTGATCCATTACCTTAAATTCAGATTAACAAAACATTGAACTTAAGGCTGTAATGTAACAAAATAGGTAAAAAGTCAAGGGGGGTAAATACTTTTGCAAGGCACTGTATGTGAACATGAAATGTGCTCAGAGTTGGATAAATCTGTTATAGAGACAGCACATTCATAAATAGCTTTAGTAATCATATACCTCCATTAGAAAAAATATGCTACAAAAACCGAGGCACAAGAGTGAAAAAAACAAAAATATATACATTAATTAATATGTTTGACTCATGACATATGTAATGGAACAGAAACTACTGGCAATATGAACAAATGCCACAGTATGCAAGAGCTAAATACCAATCAGCAAGCACACATGGACCACAATAGCTGCTATGAAGCACTCACTGTTAAAGTAATTGACACACCCTAAACAATACTCAGTAACAGTAGTGATCATCACCACACCACAGTACTGATAGAGATCAGCTATGGCACATACGTGGAAAGGTATGTAATCTACGCATTAACCTTGGTTCTCAAACACTGTGGGGGGAGGGGGGGAGATATATCATCATGGGCAGCATGAGGCTTTAAACAGAGGACTGGCTGACACCAATGGTAGATAAATGGGGGAGGTGAATGCCACAGGTATATCGCTAGACAGCACAGACCAGGCACTAGATTTACACATGGATCACATGTTTTGTCCATATCACAAAATAAAAAATACACTACTCATATGACCTAGAGTTCACTTGGTTTTCTATTACCATTGACGTCTTTAGTACACAATATCATAAGCCTTTAACTTTTGTATGTAAGCATATATTTTTATTTGCATAAGACAGTTTGTGTATCTATTTTTTTAAAGTGGTTAAAGTAGCATACATAAATGTATAAATGATTTTTACTTAAAGCTTACCTAATTTTAAATATGACTAAAGCATTACTTCAGTGATGTGGTTGATGTGCCCTTTTAGTGGTGCTCAGGATAATGAGAGAGGTTGGGAGGGGTATAGCAATAGCCATTAATGAGGTAAACTGTTTTTACATTTTATTAAAGCTTTGATTTGTTACTGTTTAGAATGGATTTGTAATGTTGACTTATGGTGAGCTTAAACATAAATTTTTTATCAGAAGCAATGATGGTTCTTTATAATGATGTTAACAGAGGTTAATCTCAAGATTTTCTAGCTTCTCATTGAGTTTCTCATTGTATTTAGTCCAACACCAGTTTCCCAGGGTTTTATTTCTTGGAAGCTAGTATCATGTTGGGGCTTGGTTTAATTATCACTACCACAGATGATTCTAATAGTTATTCTGTGACAGCAGTGTTATATAACAAAAGATGCATCAGTTTCAATAAACATAAAAATGAAAGCTACTTTCCTGATTTTCCATTTAAGCATGTTGTTGAACATTTGATTCAGCAAAACATGTCAAAATGTTTCTGTTTTCACAGTAAAGTGTAGGAAAATAGTATATAAATATATATATATATATATATATATATATATATATATATATTAGCAAATTGCCCGTCAAAAATTAACGGACATAAAAGTGTGAAAAGTGTAAGTCAGGCACAATTCTGTTTGCCACACAATGTGAGGCTTTTGCTTCACTGAGCACCTTCGGCGCTCATTGCAAACCTTTTTTCCCGACTACTGTATGGGCCGCTTTACCTGCAAGTTTTGTTCCCTGTGTCTTTCTCCCCTGTGTGTCTGCTGAATGTTTGTATGGCACTGGCTGACTGGCTTTAGTTTTATTTTCAAAGTCCCTGGCGTTGTATTGTCTTTGGTGTCGTGTATTTTCTAAGTCTGTCGTTTTAGGCGTTGTATATTTTCTAAGTCCTGCGTGCCTGTCGTTGTTGGTGTAAGTGTTACTGTCTTTGCCGTTGTGTATTTTCTAAGTCCCTTGTGCCTGGCTTTGCTCAGCCTCGTTTTCATCCAGACTTTTTTGCGTTTTTCATCCTCAATTTTTTTTATCGCTTTGCCGATTTTTGAGTGACAAAACATGGCAAATTTGTCTCAAATGTGCTTGCAACCTCAGTCCCAGGTTTCCTGGCTCTCCCCATGTATTGTGTGTGAGTGTGTTTTACTTTATTGTTTACTATTTTTCTTGTTTTTCGATTTCCGCGGTTCAGCTGTTAAATTCTTATTTTTCCAAGGTCGAATTTTGTTGGTGTAAGTGTTAGTGTCTTTGCCGTTGTGTATTTTGTAAGTCCCGCGTGCCTGGCTTTGCTCAGCCTCGTTTTCATGCAGTTTCAGATTTCTCGCTTAGCTGTTTTTCAAGTGACTAAACACGGTTAATTCAGCACAAATTTGCTTGCAACCTCACTCACAGGCATCCTGGCTCTCCCCCTCTGCTGTGTGTTTTAATTTTTTCGTGTTTTTTGACTTCCGCGTTTCGGCCATTACATTTGTCTTTTTCCGAGGTCAGATTTTTTTTGCCCACGTAATTCCGACCTCGTTCCTCGACAGTTTGCAGCCGAAGTCCAGCGTGCCTCAACTGCACGCCTCGCAGGAGCGCCTTCATTTCAGCCCAAGTCCCGCGTACTTCTGCTCAATGCCTCAACTGTTCGCCTTGCTTTTTGAGGCTTGCAGGCAATGAGCGCCTTCGAGGCTCATTGCCTAAGTCCTCCGAACTCGGAAGGCTTTAATGCCTTAATGGCTAGCCTCGCTTTGCGAGGCTCACAGTTGCCCTCAACTTTGCAAGGCTTTGCGAGGCTCGCAAGCGTGACGACAAATCTCAGTTTGACAATTATAATAAGTATATTAAAATAAATTCTGCTGAACTGTACTTAAGATATTAGCCATTTTGTGTTCTGTTAACCTTGCACGCTATACATAGCAATAGTGCTCATTTTTGTACAAGATTAGTCAAGATTATCGCAAGCTAAGCAAGCAAATATTATTATCAAATAAAGTGAATTTTAATTAGCTAAAAACTATATGAAGAAATCAGAGCCATGTCTACTCAAATATATATATTTTATTTTTTTAGAAGGAGCATGGTTTTACTCATAATTTTATATTTTTGACAAAAAAGTATACTCATAATATAAGACTAATACAGTATTACTGCATAAAGAACTGCCTCTGTCTTTCCATTTCTGAGCAGAGTTCCAATGATCTTATGAGTAAAAAAGCAGTTTTCCCTATTGTTTATGCATAATAACATATCAACATTCAGTTATCCATTAAACTACTAGTAGTGTTACTTTAGAAAACTATAATTTAAAGAAAAACTTGTATAAGCACAACTAACTCATTGCTTCTCTCTCAACTTAACCTCAGTCAAACTAACCCAATAAATTCAACAGCTCACAAATAAATTCACAAAATGCCTATATTTTCTTTCTGTTCTGTACTAAGACATTACAGACCCCTGTCCAAACCTTTCAAAGATAATATCTAGGATACAGAAATTAATTTGAGATATTATTTGATATAATTATCAAATAGCATGAAAGTCTTAAAAAAGAGAAGTTCTTTTCAAATTTGTATTGCAAAATTTCAAATTTATGGGGAAGGGATACAATAAATTATATACATATACTAATTATATAATAAAATGATTAAATGATAAAAATTTGGGAACTGCGTGTTTTCTTAAAAGTATTGAAACCTGTGCCAAACCTAAAAAGAGTGAGTAAACTCAAAACAATAGAAATTTTTATTATTGACTTTTGTTTCCAATGCGCTAGCATATTCTGCAGCGCTATACAGGGGATAATAAGCAGGAAAAAATACAATAATAAGAAGCTGCAAAAGAAAAGATTACAATCTAAAGGGACTAGAAGAGGCAGAAATCTCGATAAAGAAAGCAGATAAGTAATAGCAGGGTCACAAAGCAAATTAGAGTTGGTCAGGTAGGAAGGTGTGATTAGTCAGATTTTCAAATAATAGGAGGGATAAGAGAACTGGTAGAAAGTCAGTTTGAGGTGGCTCTAGTATATAAAATGTATAGAATAGCAAAGGTCAGTAAAGAAGTGAAATTTATTTTGGTGAAAGGTCTGGAAAGTGTTTTCTGCAATGATCTGTCAGGAAGCATGCTGACAGGAGTGAAGTTACAAAGAGCAAGAGAGGTTGAAGTGTGTCAGGAGAGTAAAAAATTAAGTAATGAATGTGTGATAATAGCAGCTGTGAGAAATGCAGGTGACCTGTGTTATAAAAGAACAAGAACCATAGGTAGGTTGGATGGCCGGATAGATGTTATTCTGTCCAGCAGCTTAGGTTAGTGGTGTGGGGTCCAGTTGAGCGTAGGGAGGGAAATAGATAGAGGGTGTGTGGGAAGGCGGCGGAGGGAGGAACATAGAGAGGCCATGTGGTTATTTCTAAGAAAACTAGAGGGGGTGGTACATTTAGAAGATACATACAAATTGTGCACATTGAACTAAAGATGAAGTTTTGCAGTAAAATCATTATAGCAGTATGGATAATTATCTTCACCTTAGGTTAGCGGTGTGGGGTCCAGTTGAGCCCAGGCGGTAGATGTCATGATAGATGTTATTCTGTCCATGGGCTTGAAGGGAAAGAGAAAGTTAGACAGAGGAAATGCATTATCAAGAGACTGGAGGAATAGAGTGTTGGGAGAGAAATAGATAGGGTGTGGGGGGAGGCGGCCGAGGGAGGAACATAGAGAGGCCATGTGGTTATTTCTAAGAAAACTAAAGGGGGATGGTACATTTAGAAGATACATACAAATTGTGCACATTGAACTAAAGATGAAGTTTACATTTTGCAGTGAAATCATTATAGCAGTATGGATAATTATCTTCACCTTAGGTTAGTGCTGTGGGGTCCAATTGAGCCCAGGCTGCAGGTGGCAGGATAGATGTTATTCTGTCCAGGGGCTTGCGTTAGTGGTGTGGGGTCCATTTCAGCCCAAGCTGTAGATGTCATGATAGATTTTATTCTGTCCAGGGGCTTAGGTTAGTGGGGTGGGGTCCAGTTGATCACAGGCTGCCGATGGCAGGATAGATGTTATTCTGTCCAGGGGCTTAGGTTAGCAGTGTGGGGTCCAGTTGAGCCCAGGGTGCAGATGGCAGAATATATGTTATTCTGTCCAGGGGCTTGAAGGATATAGAATGATTTACTAGCCCAGAATTTACTTTTTTATAGCCTACTTATAGGAGTCACTTCAAATTTCCATCCTCAGTTGATCCTTTTTCTTTGTTCCCAATTATATTCTTGCCAATTTAGATAAATTCTTATATCAAACATTATAACTAATACATTATAACTAACTCATAATCTTATAATAATGTTAAAGAATAGTGTTCAGTACCAATCAGGACCACTAGTAAGTCTTAAACAAAAATTTAATTTATTTGAAAAGGTGTGCTTTTTCAAATGAATTAAATTTGAGAGATCTATCAACTGAGCATGCTCTTATGATTTATCACCCCCAAAGTGAGTGATAATTAATCACATGAGAGAAAGTCATTAAGTTATTAATTATTTAACACCTCCACTCAAAATATATAATAACAACCAATTGTAATCATATTTATTTATATGTATATATTTAATTTCTGTAATAACGGTGACCCTCGCTAACTCACGTTGACACTCAGGTGAAAATGAAAGAATCAATGCCATTTTACTTATAATATGCTGATTTTCTTTAGAGGTTTTCAACCTAGCAGAGGACATCCTTTGAGGTTAGAAATAAAAAAAAAAATCACCTTTAAGAAAGAAAGTGGTTTGACACAGGGTGGTTAATCTGTGGAATTTTCTACCAAAGGAGGTGGTGAAAGCAGATTCGGATAGATACGTTTAGAGAGGGATTGTATATATTTTTGAATAAAATGAGCATTTAGCGTTATCCTGGATAATTAGAGAGGGAGTATTGATACAGGGTGGATTTCGATCGCATTATCTGGTCTGGAAGGAATTTTAGTTTTTTCCCCCCTTTTGAGACAATTGGCAATTCATCCTGGATGTATTTATATAAGGTAATCATATACCCTCTTAGATGCCTTTTTGTAGAAAAAAGTTTAATTTGGTCACTCTTTCGTCACCTCCATTCCCCAAAATTGTGCTCCACATGATTTGTATAGCGACAGAATTATATTTGCTTCCCTTGCTTCTATATCCTTCTTAATATATGCTAATATTTTATTTGTTTTTTGTAGCTGCTGCTTAGCATTAAGTACTGTTACCTATGTGAGTGTCCACAAGCACAACCAAATCCCTTTCAATATCTGATACCCCAAGATTTGTTCCATTAATATTATAAACTAGCGACTTGCCTGTCAAAAATTGACGGTCAATAAAATTGTAAGGCAGGTAATACTGTTTGCCAGCCAATGTAAAGCTTTTGGTCCTCTGTGTTCGGTGCTCATTGCAAGCCCCGTGCTGAGCGCCTTTGGCGCTCATTGCGAGCCTCTTCCCTGCTCTTTTTATTTACACATATATATATATATATATATATATATATATATATATTGTGATCAGGATGACCGCATATAGCGGTGGTTTCTTGAATGAAGGGCTGATACCGGCATGAAAGTGCAGCAAATAGGTTTATTTGAAGAAAGAAAAACAGCGGTAGCCGTAGCTCGGCTTAAAAAAACAATTACTTCTCCGCGAGGTGGGAGAATGCCACCTTGTGGCCAGGTTGTAGACAGTCCTTTAACTTGGGTAGTCTGCCACCTGGTGGTCAGCTTGAAAACAGTCCTTTAACTGGGGTAGTGCCACCTTGTGGCCAGGAAATAAACAGTCTCTTTACAGGTGAGGGTCCCAGAGATTAGGTCGCCCTCTTCAGCAACCTCTGGGACACCGCTCCACTCTGGGTCACAGCTCCGCTTTCTGGGACACAGCTCCTCTCGCTCTGTGGGACACAGCTCCTCTCTCGCTCTGTGGGACACAGCTCCTCTCTCGCTCTGTGGGACACAGCTCCTCTCTCGCTCTGTGGGACACAGCTCTCCTCTCGGGCTCCTCGCTCTGTGGGACACAGCTCCTCTCTAGCTCCTCGCTCTGTGGGACACAGCTCTCCTCTCTAGCTCCTCGCTCTGTGGGACACAGCTCTCCTCTCGGGGACACAGCGCTCCTCTCTCGGACACAGCGCTCCTCTCTCGGACACAGCGCTCCTCTCTCGGACACAGCGCTCCTCTCTCGGACACAGCGCTCCTCTCTGGGACACAGCGCTCCTCTCTGGGACACAGCGCTCCTCTCTGGGACACGGTTGCGGGTGAAGCATAGGGCCCGCCCGTCTCTCCCGTATGCTTCACCCCAGGGACCCTTGCATACACAAACTCACTTGTATTAACTACTCTTTATCTTCACTTCTTCCCTGGGGCATAATACTTCAGCAACAACCGTGCCTAGGCCTTTAAGGCAAACTCTGCCTGGGATTCCTCACTAATCCCCTTCACTTACGTGGCTTCCTTGTGACTTCACCTCCTGAGTCTGAAGTCAATCTTCCAGCTCACCCGACTTGCTGTAGTCCCCGTTCTCCCAGTAACAGTCACTTGGCGATCCTTTACAGGGTAGTTCACAACTTCACTGTATTTCCACACCAGATCACCTTCCACTCTGTGCTTGTTCCTCTCAGCAGCACAGCTGCCTAGGGCCTAGTCAGCCCCTCCCCACCTTTCCATGCCTGCTTTCCAGTCTTTTAAAGGGGAGTTGCTCCAATTAGGAGTTCTTTCAGAAGTGTTAACTCCTTCACTTCTGACAAGAACTCACACTCCACTTGCTTGTCATCACTTCCAAGGAGCAAACGATCACACACCCCCCCCCCCCCCTCAGCTCAACAACATGGTGTTGGGCGACATGCCGAGAGGCCGGAAATCCGGTATGGTCGCTCACCACTCAAGAACTCCTCGCTCTGTGCCGTCCGCATTGAGGTAGCAGGCTGCGATCGTGGCCGCCTGTAAATCCATCTTCTCATTTCCTTACTGGTCTGTTGGCCTCCTTCATTTGTATCGCCTTTATCAGGAAGGAGCGAATCTCTCAACTTTGTAGCGCTGTCCTCGAACAGCCTTGCGATGGACTCTGTAGTCACATGTCTGGGTAAAGATATAACAATATCCGTTGCACTCTCTTCGAGCCCGTACTCATTTCCAATCTCTTCATTAACTTTAACTCCCAGGAGATCTACTACAGTATCAATGTTTCCCTCGTCATCCTCAACTTCACGGCCACCTACCTTGTCCAACTTAAACAAAGCCCGGCGCTTCTGCCGCTCTTCAGTATGATGCCGGTTCATTGCTTCCTGCAGCTTTGCTTTAAGAATTGGGAGCTTTTCAACTGGCTTTCTCTGAATTCTCTCATCAGTTGTTTCAGCAGACACAATGACAGATACCACATCTGCCTTTAGCTCCTCCTTTCCATCTGCCGTTGTCCCTTTGCGGACGATATTTAGGTTAACTTTCCTCTCAAACACAGGCTTGGCTTCATGCAGGGAGTGCTTCAGAAAACGCTCTTTCCAAACTTCTAGTTCTTTATTTTGCTTATGTTCATCCAACTTAACAAATGAGCCATCATCGGGGCACCAACAGGGCCTTAAGAAGAGGTCTACTCCAGGAACACAGGGCTTTTCCAGCTTGGAAAACTTTGCTTTATGTTGTTTTGGTATCGGATATTTAGATGTCTCCTCAACAGTCTGAGTATCCAGTAGGGGCACAGGGATTTCCTGCTGGATTTCACAAGTAGGATCTACATCTTCACTTACAGGCCTTGAAATGGACTCTGGCTTATCCACCTGGTCCTCCGAATCCACTGTGTGCAAAGCCCTGGGTGGCTCATCAGAACTCTTGGCAGGCTCACTTCCTCCAACTTTAGTTCCTTCTAATACCTCGCCCGTACAAGCCTGTGATGCTTGGGTGGAATTATTTGCATTCCCTTTAGATTTTTCTGCTGGAGCAGAGTCTCTTGTTTTGACTTCTTTTTATCACTCATGACCAACTTGCGTTCCAAACTGCATGGCTGATACTTTGTTGATTTAATAAGCTGCAAGTCATACCCTTCGCAAGGTGGCCTTGGCCGACGCTTGAAGAAATCATGAATGCTTTCTGCAGGCAGTTCCTTTGCTGCCTCCTCCATCAGATATGTAAATTCTTCTTCTTTACCATCAGCAGGGATGATTTCAGGGAGTTTTTCGTCAAGTGGTGGCACATTTTCCGTTGTGCCAATAATTTCAAAGCCCACAGTATTCGTTTCCATAATGTCTACTACATGATGTACAGTTTCTGCTTCTACAGACAGCTTTGTACTCTCTGCCACTGCCTGAAGGATGTGATCAACAGGCTTCTGTTGTTCTTCCACCCTCTTTGCCTTGTCGCTTTCCTCTGGCACAGGTGTAGCTTCATCTGTTGTTGCAGGTGACTCTTCTAATTGGGGAACCGCCGACAACATTTCAGTGGTCTCTTCAGCACACAAGATTTCGATTGCCTCCTCCAGAGCTGGTAATGCTCCTGAAGTTAACTCTACCTCATGGGTTAGAACATTCTCAGTTTCAAGTTTATTTTTGTTTGTAGACAACTGAAGTTCCTTTGCTTGCTTAGCCGCAACAAACTCAACCAGCGGAACTACGGTTGGTTCATCAGAGTCGTCATAAAATCCTTCTGCCTGTGCAGCTTGTCCAGCTTCCTTAAGTGGCGTGTGCTCCAGTTTTGATACAGGAACAGTCTTTTCTAAGGTGTTCACATCGGACACTGGCCTAGCCACACTTTCTAGCTGGTCTCCATTAGACGCCTCTTTGTCACTTTCCCCACGGTCTAAGGTCAACAGTGGTATTTGCCGGGGCTTCTGTTGAAATTGAGAGATGTTCTCCTCTTTATCACTGTGTGGCCGTTCCCACACCACTGATTCGTTCAGCTTAGGCTTTGGGGGACATATCCTCCGCTCCCAAATAGGCATCAATTTCTCATTCCTGTCGGACACTGGGTAGTCCTCAAATGTCGGCTTCCTCCGCCATTCAGGGATATACTCGGGCCTCATATTACCGTGGGCTTGTCTTTGGAACTTTACAAAACGCTGTTTCTCCTCCTCTAAGGCCATTCTATCTGCACCAGCAGGCTTTTTGGGGCTCTCAGCGACCTCTTTGGGGCTCCCAGCGACCTCTTTGGGGCTCTCAGAGACCTCTTTGGGTCTCTCAGCGACCTCTTTGGGGCTCTCAGCGACCTCTTTGGGGCTCTCAGCGACCTCTTTGGGGCTCTCAGCAATCTCTTTGGCTGGATCGGCCGACTCTGCGGGCTCTCTCTCCGACTCTGCGGGCTCTCTCTCCCACTCTGCGGGCTCTCTCTCCCACTCTGCGGGCTCTCTCTCCCACTCTGCGGGCACTCTCTCCCACTCTGCGGGCACTCTCTCCCACTCTGCGGGCACTCTCTCCGACTCTGCGGGCACTCTCTCCGACTCTGCGGGCACTCGGGAGCCTTCTACGGCCTCCCTCGCGGCTCCTGCCGTCTCACTCATGGTACTGCACCTGGTGGCTTTTTCCGCTCTCTCTTTCTCCTTGTTTACTACTAGGTCAGGTTTGGTTGGCCTTCCCTTAACAGGGAAACTGTAACTTAGACTTGGCCCGACAGGTATGTCTCTTGGGTAGCGATACGCTTGTCTGGCAAAAAAATTCCAGGGGTGCGCTCTCTGTACTTTCTTTACTCCTATACGATCAAGGATCTCCTCTTTCAAGGTGCAATAATTGGTTGCCATTTCTTCAGGCAAAAACCCATACGCTTCCTGGGCTTCTCCACACAGATAGGGACCCAGGACTGTGGCCCAGTGCTGTTTAGGCCAACCTTCCCTGGTAGCAATCTTCTCAAAATTCAGGAGGTAGGTTTCTACATCATCTTGAGCTGTCATTTTCTTTAGAAAGCAATTAGGGTTCATAACCCTGCTTGATTTTGAACACACATTGTTCTCTGTAGATCTCAATCACTGCAGCTGCACTTTCTGTGCTTCTAAAGACTCTCTCATCTGTACCCTGTCGACTTCCACTTGTCTCTGCCATTTCTCTGTGGCCTCTCTAAATCTTGCAGTAAACTCTCCAAAACCTTTATCTTCCTCTTTTGTGGCTTGGATGCTATGCTCTGCAATCATTTCTCTCTTTTCTGACTGGCTCTGACCAAGCTTAGCAGCCAGCACTCTGTTCAACTCGGCTTGCTGTTTGTTCAACCCCCGCTGGGCTTCTATAAAAGCTTTAAAGGCCTCCTCCATATTTATGCTGTACGGTGGGCTGTCTTCTTCAACACAGACATTTTTCAATCCCACAAATGACACCAGTGTGATCAGGATGACCGCATATAGCGGTGGTTTCTTGAATGAAGGGCTGATACCGGCATGAAAGTGCAGTAAATAGGTTTATTTGAAGAAAGAAAAACAGCGGTAGCCGTAGCTCGGCTTAAAAAAAAACAATTACTTCTCCGCGAGGTGGGAGAATGCCACCTTGTGGCCAGGTTGTAGACAGTCCTTTAACTTGGGTAGTCTGCCACCTGGTGGTCAGCTTGAAAACAGTCCTTTAACTGGGGTAGTGCCACCTTGTGGCCAGGAAATAAACAGTCTCTTTACAGGTGAGGGTCCCAGCGAGATTATGTCGCCCTCTTCAGCAACCTCTGGGACACCGCTCCACTCTGGGTCACAGCTCCGCTTTCTGGGACACAGCTCCTCTCACTCTGTGGGACACAGCTCCTCTCTCGCTCTGTGGGACACAGCTCCTCTCTCGCTCTGTGGGACACAGCTCCTCTCTCGCTCTGTGGGACACAGCTCTCCTCTCGGGCTCCTCGCTCTGTGGGACACAGCTCCTCTCTAGCTCCTCGCTCTGTGGGACACAGCTCTCCTCTCGGGGACACAGCGCTCCTCTCTCGGACACAGCGCTTCTCTCTTGGACACAGCGCTCCTCTCTCGGACACAGCGCTCCTCTCTCGGACACAGCGCTCCTCTCTGGGACACAGCGCTCCTCTCTCGGACACAGCGCTCCTCTCTCGGACACAGCGCTCCTCTCTCAGACACAGCGCTCCTCTCTGGGACACGGTTGCGGGTGAAGCATAGGGCCCGCCCGTCTCTCCCGTATGCTTTACCCCAGGGACCCTTGCATACACAAACTCACTTGTATTAACTACTCTTTATCTTCACTTCTTCCCTGGGGCATAATACTTCAGCAACAACCGTGCCTAGGCCTTTAAGGCAAACTCTGCCTGGGATTCCTCACTAATCCCCTTCACTTACGTGGCTTCCTTGTGACTTCACCTCCTGAGTCTGAAGTCAATCTTCCAGCTCACCCGACTTGCTGTAGTCCCCGTTCTCCCAGTAACAGTCACTTGGCGATCCTTTACAGGGTAGTTCACAACTTCACTGTATTTCCACACCAGATCACCTTCCACTCTGTGCTTGTTCCTCTCAGCAGCACAGCTGCCTAGGGCCTAGTCAGCCCCTCCCCACCTTTCCATGCCTGCTTCCAGTCTTTTAAAGGGGAGTTGCTCCAATTAGGAGTTCTTTCAGAAGTGTTAACTCCTTCACTTCTGACAAGAACTCACACTCCACTTGCTTGTCATCACTTCCAAGGAGCAAACGATCACAATATATATATATATATATATATATATATATATATATCATTTTAATAATAATTAATTCATTAATTAAATAATAAATTAATATACTTTACCTATTTTTAATTAATATATCCAGCAATCAATATTCTGAAGAGCTAACAATCTGTTTTGATTTTTTACAATGTACATTTGGACTGTTGCTGACCTGAGGTGTAAGTGTCAGCAATTTGGCAAGTGTGCAGTATAAATAGGCTGCGTTCGCAAGGGCAAACTATTTGTTTAGTTGTGTAAAGCGCCATTTTAGAATGGTAATGTTATTAGTTGCAAGTTAGTGTTGTAAAATGGCGGCGATTGTCTATGTGTTAAGCGGGTGTGGAGCATTTTGCAACCTTCCTGTGTGAAGGTCTTATATGCCTGGTGGTATTTTGCATGGTTAGGGGTCATGTAGCCTCATTTTTATTCTTTTGGGCCGCCATTTTTTTTCTTGCTTAGCCGATTTTCAAGTGCCGAAAATGCTTAAAATTTACTTAAATTTGCATGCAACCTCAATCCCAGATGTCCTAGCTGTCCCCCGTGCTCTGTGTGAGTTTTTTTTAATGTTTTTTGTTATTTTGCTCTGTTTTTGTTTTTCGATGTACGCGTTTCGGCTGTTAACTTCATATTTTTGCAACCTCGTATTTTTTTGAGTTCTAAGTCCCGCAGGTCAATATTTTTTTTTTCTAAGTCCCGCTTTTCTGTGGTGTTTTTAACCGAGAGTGAGGCGCCGTAGAGCCTTCACCTCCGCAAATGCGCACATTCGTTCTGCGAGCTCCTTTCCAGGTGAACAACTTTACATTTATCCATACTAAATCTCATATCCCATTTAGTTGCCCATTCCTCTAATTTATGCAAATCCCTCTGGATGGAAAGTACATCATTTTCTGATTTAATTACCCTGCAGAACTTTGTGTCATCAGCTAAAATGGAGACAATACATTCCAGTCCTACTTCTAAGTCATTATTAAATATGTTAAAATGGAGCAGACCTAATACTGAAGCCAAAGGAACTCCACTTATCACATTAGGCCAATATGTTCCATTTACCACAATCCTTTGCTTCTTGTCTTTTAGCCAGCTCTCAATCCATGAGCAGATATTTACTGCAATACCTGTATCCCTCAGTCTGCACAGTTGTCTTCTGTGTGCACTGTATCAAAAGCCTTTGCAAAACCCCAAAAGACTACATCCCTCGTGTTGCCTTAATCCAAAGTTCCTTTCTAACATCCTTATATAAACTAATTAGATTTGTTTGACATGACCTATCACTCATAAATCTGTGCTGACTCCTACTTTTAATATTGTTCAAACAGACATATTCTTGTATACTATCCCTCATTAACCATTCTTAAAGCTTTCACACTACAGAAGTGAGGCCCATTGGTCTACAATTATCTGGATTTGCTCTTGTTCCCTTCTTAAATATAGGTATTACATCTGATGTTCTCCAGTTATCTCCAGTCATCAACCTTGTGTTGAGTGAATCTTGAAAAATTAAATATAATGGTTTGGCTATTACAAACCCCAGTTTCCTCAGTATCCTTGGATGTATTCCATCAGAACCTTTATTAATATTTATTATTATTATTATTTTTTTCAACCTCTTTTGGATGTCTTCCTGTGTTAACCAATTATTTGGTGATGGCAATATAGTCCTATTATGTCACAGTGTCCTAATCATTGGTACCTCCCTTGTATATACTGAAGAAAATAATTTATTCAGCTCATTTGCCTTTTCCTAGTCACTAATTGTCAGACGGTCTGTTTCAAATTGTAATGTTCCCATAGCTTCCTTCCTGGCCTTCTTCCAATTAATATATTTAAAAAAAAATGTATGGTTAGTCTTACTCTCATTTGCAACTAGCTTTTTATTTTCTATTTTAGACAGTTTAATAGCTTGTTTGCAAGCCTTGTTGATTTCCTTGTAATCACGTTAATTAGTCTCTGTTCCCTCTTATCTGTATAATTTAAATGCCTGTTTTACACCGTATCTTGATGAGACTGTTTTATTTATTTACTCTATACATATACCTTCTCTACTTAGCACACAGACCCTCTCAAAATCCACCTGAACCCATCTTAGCACCCATCCCTACAAAGCACCCAGTCAGTAGCCATCCCCTATAGGCATCCATCCTCACACAGTACCCAACCCTTCTCTGACTCAACACATATAGCTCTTATGCCTATCTCCTTTGCTCCTCCTCACAGAACCCATCTCCAGTGTATTTTGCTGTAACTGTGTAGCCCTTGCTCTCTTACTTTCTTCTATGATACACATCATGCTGAACTGCTCCATACTGCCACCTTTTGGGGCACTAGTAGAATGCTCTTTTTTAAAGAGGTATGTACCAATTTGCGGCCCAGGGGAAATGTGGCCAAGGAGAAATGTGGCCAAGGAGGTTCAGGAGGGCCCATAAGAGGTTGTATTGGGTTGAGCTGGGGCGGGGAGAGCAGGAGGCCCCTACAATACTGAAAAAATAGAAATGCAAAAAAATGTACACATCATTGGGCGCCCCTGCACCACTGGTAGCTCCACCCCTGGAACAGAACACATTTATTTTGAGCAAGCAAATGAGAAATATGAAATACTAGCGAATTGTCCGTCAAAAAATTACGGCAATGAAATTGTAAATGAGTTAATGCTGTTTGGTGTATAATAATACATTTATAAATGAATATACTTTACCTATTTTGAAGTAATATATGCAGGAAGCATTGTGTTGAAGAGCTGACAATATGTTTTGATGTCGGTGGAGCATTAGTGGTGTGGAGGTGCTGTGTAAGCATGATGAATGTGTGGAGTGTAATAGTGTGCGTGCGCGAGACCAAACTGTTAGCGTAGCTGTGTACTTCCGCATTGTTGTAAAATGGCGGGTAATGTGTGGTATGCGTCTTTGCGGAATATCCGTAGGTCTTTTGTGGTGTTTTGCGTGTTTCTTGTGGTGTTTTGTGTGTTTACAGTGCTGTAGCCTCGTTTTCGTTTTGTTCGGCGGCCATTTTTTCTCTCGCTTAGAGAATTTTTGAGTGTCTAAACTCTTAACTTTTCAACTTAATTTTTTGAGGTCCTGGGTGCTCCCTCTTGCTGTAGGTAAGCTTTTTATGTATGTTTTCATTTTTTCATGTTCGCGGGTTGCAGACGTTTTTTGCGAGGTTGTAATGTGTGGTAACTTGTGTCGTATGTTGTTTGCGAGGGTTGCAGTTGCTGGCATGGAGCGCCTTCGGCGCCGTGTGTCGTATGTTGTTAGCATTCTGACATAAAGTTTGCGAGGGTCGCAATTGCTGGCAAGGAGCGCCTTCGGCGCTCCTTGCCAGCAACTGGGGCCCTCGCTGCGCGAGCCCACAAGCGTTAGCAACAATTCGTATGTTCACAACTTATATAATAATTAACACATAGCAAGGAAAAAGTGCACGTATGCTTCAATATATTGTAATCCACCTTAAGTGAACAGAAGAGGAGAGAGGCAGAGGTGGGGCTTGTTCTGAATGCTGTTCCCAGAGGATACAGGATCTGATGGGATACTGAATCTCTTACTACAGTAGCACTGCAGGAGATAATTTACACATAGCAGAGAAAAAGTGCATGTATGCTTCAATATATAGGAATCCACCTTAAGTGAACAGCAGAGGAGAGAGGCCCCTGCGTGATGTCATTAACATATGCCGGAGCTCACAGGAAGAAGACATGCTGCTAGGGAGAGAAGGCGCTCACATCAGAGTAAGAAGAGAGGGGGAAGTAGAGAGGGGGGGAAAGAAGGAGGATAAGGGGGAGGGAGGAGGATGATAAAGGGTGAGGAGGAGGATGATGCAGGGAAGGAGGGAGGATGTTGTCAAACTGTGAGTTGTCATCCTGCAAGGCCGCAAGTGTGACGACATCTCGCAGTTAGACAATTATAATATGTGATCACTTATGACTTATCACTTATATCTTAATGTAACAAATCATACTGTATATGAATTATTCTACAGATTAGGCATCAGGGAGAAGGGCACAATTTACTCTTACTTGATACAGTGGCTTGCAAAAGTATTCACCCCCTTGGCATTTTTTGTGTTTTGTTGCCTCACAACCTAGAATTAACATGGATTGTTTGAGGATTTACATCATTATATTTACAGAACATGCCCTAAACTTTGTAGATGTTTTTCTTTTTTTTTTGTTATTGTGAAGCAAACAACAAATAGGCCAAAATAACAGAAAAAGACAATGTGCATAACTTTTCAACCCCCTAAAGTCAATCCTTTGTAGAGCCACCCTTTGCAGCAATCACAGCTCCAAGTCGCTTTGGATAAGTCTCTATGAGCTTGCACACATCTTACCACTGGGATTTTTGGCCATTCCTCTTTGCAAAACTACAGCTCCTTCAAGTTGGATGGTTTGTGCTTGTGAACAGCAATCTTTAAGTCTGACCACAGATTTTCTATTGGAATGAGGTCTGTGCTTTGACTAGGTCATTCCAATACATTTACATATTTCTCCTTAAACCACTCAAGTGTTGCTTTAGCAGTGTGTTTGGGGTCATTGTCCTGCTGGAAGGTGAACCTCCGACCTAGCCTCAAATCACGCACAGAGGTGGTACAGCTTTTGCTAAGAATAACCCTGTATTTAGCACCATCCATCTTTCCCTCAACTCTGACCAGTTTCCAAGTCCTGGCTTCTGAAAAACATCCCCACAGCATGATACTGCCACCACCATGTTTCACTGTGGGGATGGTGTTCTTTGGGTGATGTGATGTGTTGGGTTTGCGCCAGACAAAGCGTTTTTTTCGATGGCCGAAAAGTTCAATTTTTGTCTCATCAGAGTAGAGCACCTTCCTTCCTACATTTTGGGAGTCTCCCATATGCCTTTTCACAAACTCAAAATGTGCCATTTTGTTTTTTTGCTGAAAGTAATGGCTTTCTTCTAGCCACTCTGCCATAAAGCCCCATTCTATGGAGCACAGTCTCTGCTGTGGAACTCTGTAGCTCCTCAAGGGTTACCTTAGGACTCTGTGACGGCCTCTCTTATTAATGCCCTCCTTGCCCGGTCCGTGAGGTTTGGGGGGGGGCGGCCGTCTCTTTGCAGGTTTGCTGTTGTGCCATGTTCTTTCCATTTGGGTATAATAGATTTGATGGTGCTCCTGAGGATCATCAAATATTTGGATTTTTTTTATAATCTAACCCTGACTTGTACTTCTCAACAACATTGTCCCTTACTTGTTTGGAGAGTTCCTTGGTCTTCATGGCAGAGTTTGGTTAGTGGTGCCTCTTGCTTAGGTGTTGCAACCTCTGGAGCCTTTAAAAATTCAGATCATGTGACACTTAGATTGCTCACAGGTGGTCATTGTTTCACTAATTATGTGACTTCTGAAGGTAATTAGTTGCATTAGAGCTTTTTATGGGCTTCATAACAAAGCGGGTCAATACATAGGCACATGCCAATTTTCTGTTTTCTAAAAAATAGTTATGTATATATTTTTCTCATTTCCCTTCACCAACTTACACTTTTGTGTTCTGGTCCATCACATACAATTCAGATTAACAAAACTTAAGGCTGTAATGTAACACAATAGGTAAAAAGTCAAGGGGAGTGAATACTTTTGTAAGGCACTGTAAATATTACTAAACTACAGAAGGTTAAATAGTCCTAGACTGTAAAATATTTTCTTCTCATAAAAGGGCTACTTTACTGGCATCTCAACTCAACAAAACTATGTAAACAAAAATTATGAGGAACCTGGCTTATAACACCATGTGGATAGCATGATTGATATTCATAATCTATGATGGGAAACATTTTGTTACTTTAGTACAAGTAGATCATATAAAAGTTCTAAACAGGAAAATATTTTTTTTTCCAAATATGGCTCAGAACAATTTGATATATAACTAAACTGTGGAAAAATGTTGACCCCCACAGTAATGCAAGTAACTAACAAGAGCAAATTCTTAATGATCGTAAGGTAGACAGAACATAATGGTACTTTTTCATCTAACTATCATTCTAAACATTCAGGTACTGTGGAGGAATTCAGACATGTGGCATGGGATTCTATGATAGTCTAAGCACTGTGAAGTCAGTCCTAAGATCATCAACCATATAAAGTTGGAACAACTGTAGATGGACAGAGCATTGGACAAGAGGAAAGTATTCTGTATTTACATTTTCTACCCTCCCCCTTATTTTTATCTTCATTATTTTCACTTTCAGTATATGTTAGGGAACAGGGACTGCTTTACATGAGTACAAGGAAATCAACAAGGATTGCATAAGGGCTATAATACTGGCTAAAAAAGAAAATCAAAAGTTAGTTGCAAAGGAGAGTAAGACTAACCATAAAATATTTTTTAAATATATTAATGGGAAGAAGGACAGGAAGGAAGCTATGGGAACATTACAATGTGAAACAGTCCGTCTGATAATTAGTGACCAGGAAAAAGCAGACAAGCTAAATAGGTTCTTTTTTTGGTATACACTAGAGAGATACCAGTGGTTGGGACCCTGCAACAAAATGGGGCTACACTACCAAATAATTGGTTAACGCAGGAAAAAATCCAAACAAGGTTGGAAAAAATTAATGTTAATAAAGTCCCAGGTCCTGATGGAATACATCCAAGGGTACTAAGGGAACTCGCTTCTGTAATAGCCAAGCCATAATATCTAATTCTTCAGAATTCACTCAACACACAGTGTCTACCAGATGAAAAGCAGATATGATACCTATATTTAAGAAGGGAGCAAGAAGAAATCAAGGACATTATAGACCAGTAAGCCTTACATCCTTTAGAAGGGTTAAAAAAGGGATAGTATACAAGAACATGTCTATTTAAATAAGATTATAAGTAGGAGTCAACACAGATTTATGAGGGATAGATCATGTCAAACAAACCTAATTAGTTTCAATGAGAACTTGGATCAAGGGAACTCAGTGGATGTAGTGTTTTTGGATTTTGCAGCTTTTTATACAGTTCCACATTGGAGACTATTGTGCAAAGTAAGGGGTATATGAATTGCAGTAAATATCATGGATTGAGAGCTGGCTAAAATAAAAGGAAGCAAAGGGCTGTTGTAAATGGAACATACTCAGACTGAACTAATGTGGTAAGTGGGGTTCTTCAGGCTTAAGTATTATGTCCTCTCCTTTTTATCATATTTATTATTGACTTAGAGGTAGGATTGGAAAGTATTGGCTCCACTTTTGCTGATGACACTAAGTTGTGCAAGGTAATTAAATCAGATAATGATGTACTTTCCATCCAAGGGGATTTGAATTTATTAAAGAAACAGGTGACTAAATGGCAGATGAGATTTAATACGAATAAATATAAAGTTACACATCTGGGAAGGGAAAATAGTGCAATTTATAATCTTAATGGAGTAAATCTAGGGGTATCAGATATTGAAAGGGATTTGGGAGTGCTTGTGGACAACCACCTAGCTAACAGTGCTCAATGCCAAGCAGCATCTGCAGAAGCAAGTAACATATTAGCATGTATTAAAAAGGGTATAGAATCCAGGAAAGCAAATTTGATTCTGCCACTATACAAATCCCTTGTACCCCTCATTTGGAATATGGAGTACAATTTTGGGAACCACTTCATAAAACTGACATTTTAGAACTGGAAAAAGTATAGAGAATGGCAACAAAACTAATATGGGGAATGGAAGCTCTAAGTTATGAAGAAAGACTGACCAAATTAAAATTATTTTCTCTACAGAGAAAATACATCCAGGGTCAGTATAAAGATTTGTCAAGGGAGCTTTTTGTGCCAAGAGTTTTTCAACTGACAAGAGGACATCCTTTGAGGTTAGAATTAAAAAGATTCCAGCTTAAAGGAAGAAAAGGGTTATTCACATTAAGGGTGGTGAATCTGTGGAATTCTCCGACAAAGGAGGTGGTGACAGCGGATTCGATAAATTACTTTAAAAAGGGATGAGATATATTTTTAAATAAAAACATTCAGGGCTATTTTTTTAATTAGAGGGAGAGTATTGATCCAGAGCAGAATCCGATTGCCAGTATCTGGGGTCAGGAAGTAATTTTTATTTCCCTTTTGAGATGATTGGTTAGTTTTGCTATTTTGATTGTTTTTTTTCTTTTTGCCTTTATCTGGCTCAATTAACAACTAATCTTCATATTACAGATCAGAGTAGATCTTAAAATTTAGAACTTGATGGACTAAACATCTTTTTTTCAACCTTAATTTCTATGTAACTATGTAACTGCACTCCAGATGTGTTGAGAATCGATATTCCTGACTGGACTGACCGGGTTCCACAATTGCTTTCATGTACTTCTTTATCCTCAATGTATGCATGAATGAGGGATACACTTTCTCATTGGAGTCTTTCATAACCCCAGACATACTTAATAGCTTACAAGCAATTGCTCCCCAGTTTTCCTTACTCATCACCCCAGCATATTTTCCACCTATGTGCCCTGGCTACATTACTCATGTGTATGAAGAGGATGTTTGTTCATGGGCCCCGTTTCCAGTTCCTGGATCTTAGCCCGTTGAGCCACCATGAAGAACAGACTGCTTGGCTCCAGCCACTGGAATATGGTATTTACATTTCTTTCCCATTGTTTTCCAGATAAAGTTAATGTACTCTATTTGAAGTCTGGACCACTAGACATGGAGACAACATTATGTGTATTTGGAGATTTTTGTATTTTGGTGCAGACAGGATACCAGAATGCCAGACTATTAGACCCCATGTGGAGTCAACCTCCTGTGTTTGTCTGCCACTCCCTGCTATTGTTGTGTTGTATACACCCCCTCTCCCTCTGTATCTAACCAGAAAAATATTGTTCACTTTCCAAAAAATTAATCAGTTCACTGCAGAGACATATAGAAATGATATGTTCTTTTATTTACTCCTGGTGGCTGCGATACTGATCCTATCTCCACCATGCAAGTAACTTGTCCTGGTCACTACCACAGGACGTTACTGAGATTCCTGGAAGTGCTGATTCCTGATGGAGAGACCCTGACTTATACAGAAGCAAGATATCAGGGTTCTGGTGCTGAGGTTTCCAAGAACCCAACGGTCCTTGTGGTTAGATAACCTGTAGTCTACAGCAGGTGGCCCTGGGCAGTAATAGCTCCTACCCCTGTACCCCTTTTGAACAGTACATTCACTCACAATCTCACATTTGTTTTTAGGGAAGTGGGGCTTTGAGCTTGCAGTCACCTTTCGTCTAGCAATTTTTCCACACACTCACAAATGCAGTACCACACATCTCCCTGAGTGTATATACTGATTTCCACCCTAAGGATTTAGGGCTTATGGTTTAATAAAGGTTATAATCACACAAACACAAGTAAGTTCACTGGAGCAGTTGACCCCAGAAGCTTGGTGACACTTGAGTCCCCCTCCCCCCTGCAATTCACTGGCACTTTTCAGTATTTCTTTTAACCACCACCCACCTGTTTTAATCCCTCCACATACCTACAGAATGTGGATCCAATTATTTGGGTGAAACACAGGAACCAGATTGGATGTGCCAAAGCTATCACTCCATATAAGTTCACATTGAAAACCAATGCATTACTTCCAAGCGTACAGCAGTATAGAATATCCCTTGAGGCTGTAGCTGAAATTATACCTGTGACTGACTTTTTGCTGAATGAAGCAATGGGTTCTTAAGTCCACTCAGAGCCCTTGCAACACTTGCATTTTCCCTGTGCCCAAACCTTATGCCAAGAAGTGGAGATATTTCCAGGTTTTGCAGGCTGTAAATAGCATAGTATTACCCTTTGCATTAATCGTGTCTGACATGAATTTGTTTCTCTCTGCCATACTGGCCAGTAGGCAATTTTACACTGTGATTAGTTTGTGCTCAGCTTTCTTCAGTATACTTTTAAAAAGTGATAGCCAGTACCTGTTTGTCTTTACATAGTTACATAGGCCCTCATTCAATTGCAATTTGGCCAAATGAATAGGCCTCTAAAAAGCACATAACATATTTTTTTTAAGAAGTTTTCAGTTAGTAAGCATCTATCCAAAAGCAAGGTTTTCACTAACTAAAAACTTATTTCAAAATTTTTTGCTATGTGCTTATTTAGACCCTTATTCAATTGGCCAAATCGCAATTGAATGAGGCCCATAGTAATTAAGGTTAAAAAAATAATTTTAGTTCATCAAGTTCAACCTTTTTAGATTTCCTTTGATCTGCAATATGCAGATTCATTGTTAATTGCTAATTAATAAGAGAAAGGCAAACAGAAAAAAAAACAGCAAAACTTTGCCAATTGTCTCAAAAGGTGGAAAAAAATATAAAATTCCTTCCTGACCCCAGATACTGGCGATCAGACTCCTCCCTGGAGCAATTCTGCCTCTCTAATTATCCAGGATAACCCTGAATGCCCTTTTTATTAAAAAATATATCTATTGAATCCGCTGTCACCGCCTCCTTTGGTAGAGAATTCCACAAATGAACAACCCTTACTGTGAAGAATATTGAGAAATATTTTTACCTATAATCTCAAAGGATATCCTCTTGTCAGTTGAACTCTCTTGGCACAAAAAGATCCCTTGACAAATTTTTATACTGACCCTGGATGTATTTATATAAGGTAATCATATCTCCTCTTAGACGCCTTTTTTCTAGAGAAAATACGTTTAATTTGGTTAGTCTTTCTTCATAACTTAGCCCCTCCATTCCCCTTATTAGTTTTGTTGCCCTCCTCTGTACCTTTTCCAGCTCTAAAATGGCCTTTTTATGAAGTGGTGCCCAAAATTGTACTCCATATTCCAAATGAGGGCGTACTAGAGATTTGTATAGTGGCAGAATTATATTTGCTTCCCTGGCTTCTATAACCTTCTTAATACGTAGTAATATTTTATTTGCCTTTGCAGCTGCTGCTTGGCTTTGAGCACTGTTACCTAGGTGGTTGTCCACAAGCACTCCCAAATCCCTTTCGAAATCTGATACATCTAGATTTGCTCCATTAAGATTATAAATTGCATGGCTATTTTTCCTTCCCAGATGCATAACTTTACATTTATTCGTATTAAATCTCATCTGCCATTTTAGATGCCCATTCCTCAATTTAATGTAAATCCCTTTGGAGAGAAAGCACATCACTATCTGATTTAATTACCTTGCACAACTTCATGTCATCAGCGAAAATGGAGACACCTCACTCCAATCCTACCTCTAAGTCATTAATAAATATGTTAAAAAGGAGAGGACCTATTACTAAACCCTGAGGAACCCCACTTACCACATTAGTCCAATTGGCGTATGTTCCATTTACAACAACCCTTTGCTTCCTGTCTTTTAGCCAGCTGTCAATCCATGAGCAGATATTTACTGCAACTCCTGTATCTCTTAGTTTGCACAATAGTCTGCCATGTGGCACTATATCAAAAGCCTTTGCAAAATCCAAAAAGACTACATCCACTGAGTTGCCTTGATCCAGGTTCCTACTAACCTCCTCATAGAAACTAATTAGATTTGTTTGACATGACCTATCCCTCATAAATCCCTGTTGACTCCTACTTATAATCCTGTTCAAATAGACATATTCTTGTACATTATCCCTTATTAACCCTTCTAAAAGCTTCCCCACTACAGAAGTGAGGCTCGCTGGTCTATAATTCCCCGGATTTGTTTTTGCTCCCTTTTTAAATATATGTTTCACATCAGCTTTTCTCAAGTCATGTGGTAGAGACCCTGGGTTGAGTGAATCTTGAAAAAATTAATATAATGGTTTTGCTATTGCAGAATCCAGTTACCTTAGTACCCTTGGATGTATTCCATCCGGACACGGGGCTTTATTAACATTTATTTTTTCCAACCTCTTTTGGATTACTTCCTTTGTTAACCAATTATTTGGCAAAGGTAGTGTAGCCCCATTATGTTGCCGTGTCCCAACCACTGGTACCTCCCTTGTGTATACTGAAGAAAATAACCTATTTAGCTCATCTGTCTTTTCTTGGTCACTAATTATCAGACGGCCTGTGTCACATTGTAATGCTCCTATAGCTTCCTTATTCGCCTTCTTCCCATTAACATTATTACAAAAATATTTTAGGGTTAGTCTTACTCTCTTTTGCAATTAATTTTTCATTTTCTATTTTAGCCAGTCTAATCGGCTTTTGCAAGCCTAGTTGATTTCCTTGTATTCCAGTAAAGCAGTCTCTGTCTCCTCTTGTTTGTATAATTTAAATGCCTGTTTTTTACTCTGTATCTTGATCTTTAAATAATTAAGCCACACTGGATGGGATTTACTCCTTTTACTTGTATTCCCACACGGTATATGCAGATGTGTATGTATATTTAGTAAGGATTTAAATGTTGTCCATTTATGTTCAGTATATTTACCTGCCAGTTCTCTGTCCCAGTCTATACTTTGTATTGCTGCCGTTAGACCGTTAAAATGTGCCCTTTTAAAATTAAGAGTTTTCATTGGCCCCTTAAAATTTAGTTTTTTTAATTCAATCTCAAATGAGACTGTGTTGTGATCACTGTTTCCCAAAGGTTGCCCTATTCCAACATTTGATACTATATCAATATTATTTGTGCTGACTAAATCCAAGATAGCCTCATTTCTAGTAGGCTCATGTATAACTTGGGCCACATAATGATCCCTGAGTGTACTCAAGAACCTGCTCCCCTTGAACAGCTGAACTGCTGGTCTCATTTATCCAGTTTATTTTAGGGTAATTCAAATCTCCCATTATTAGAACTTGCCCATGCTTAGCTGCATTTTCAATCTGTAACAATAATTGTATTTTCTCACGTTCAGCTATATTTGGGGGTTTATAGCATACTCCTACTAATATTATTTTGGAATTTGCTGCTCCGCTATTTATCTCTACCCACAAACATTCAGCTTTATCACTAGGTCCACCATAAATATCTTCTCTGACTATAGGCTTAAATTCCGTCTTAACATACAGACAAATCCCTCCTCCTCATTTATCATTACCTCTATATTTCCTAAATAGGTTATAACCATCCAGAATAACAGTCCAGTCATGAGATTTATCCCACCACTTTCGGTAATGCCTATTAAATCCCATTTTTCATTAATTGCTAATAGTTCTAACTCTCACATTTTTCCTGACAAGCTTCTGGCATTAGCAAGCATACACCTTATGTTATGAGTCTGTAGTTCTGAAGTGCCTGCCACTGTACTTGAATTACTTAGTACTACCTCCCTATTGACTATACTACCCCTCCCCAATCTCCTCCCCTATGAGTTGTTAATTCATCCCTTATACCCTCTACACTTTCTACCCCATTACTTATACCTATTCCCTCCCCCCACCTACTAGTTTAAAAACTCCTCCAGCCTTTCTGCCACCCTATCCCCAGTACAAAAGCTCCCTCATCATTAAGGTGCAATCCATCCCTACTGTAGAGATTGTACCGAAGTTAGAAGTCAGCCCAGTGCTCTAAAAACCCAAACCCCTCCTTAGTGCACTGCACCTTTAGATACGCATTTAATAATAATAAGTGTTAACTTGACCACAGAAAAGAAAATAATTTCTGGATATCCAAGAAGCAGATTTAGTTTGACTTACTACACAAAATCTTTGGCTTTGACAGCCCTCATCCAGTTTGGGTCCAAAATACATTGGTCCCTTTCCTACTGAAATTAAACTCCCCCCAGTAGTTTTTCTCTTCACCCTACCACTTATTTTAAAGATACATCAGGTATTCCATGTGGCCTTACTCAAACTATTCACTCAAAATAACATGTCCTTCAATTAGTGCCTCTGCATCCATTTTTTGTGAATGGCCATGAAGAAATTGATGTGCCTGCTATCCTGGACTCTCGTCTTTGGAGGTTTTCTCTTCAATATCTGGTTGCTTGCTAAAGTATTGGTCCTGAAGAACACACATGGATATGAGTCTATGAGATCAATGTCCCTGCTTTGATCAATCATTTTCATCACCTTCACCTATCCAAGCCATTCAGAGGCCATCCGGAGACTGGCCGTTAGGGAGGGGGCAGTGTCTGTTCCTTGCCAGGGTTCTGTCCCATGGCAAGTCTCATTACTTGGCACTAGTGCAGTATGTGCATCAGTCTCATGCCACAGCAGCTACAGTTATGTGTTCTAGAGACAGATCAGTCAAAAGTACCTATCCTAGCTTTTGATGCTATTCTTCTGATTGGTGGTTGTTAAGCGCTGGTCTTTGTACCAGCCAATCAAACCTCATTGATAACTATTTATTGCCGCTCTGCCATCCTCTCAATGACTATTGAAGGTTCATGTGACTGGGAGTACTGGTTGCTTCTGTACATCCCTGTTCCCTAAAGAATTGATCTTTTGCTTCTGATTTGGATTGTTACTCATGTCTCTGGATGGGAAAGGGCAAAGGCTGATTGTTGTCAGTTTGTTGAGAGGAGGGTGGGTTAGAGCCACATTGAGAGGAGAGTTTATTTGGTATGTTGCATTTCAGCTGTAAGAGAAATGTGTAGGAGGTGGTGGTGAGCAGAGGAGAGTCTTGAATGTAGCAAATTAACATTTTAAACTTTTTTAATATTTTATAAACATAATAATTTACGTTTACAAGACTTTTAGTGATATACTTGTATTATGCTTTATATTGTTATTACTTTTCAGTCTCTCAGATATTATATGTTTCCTAAATAATAGAAGACAGATCTTTATAAATATACTCAATTATTATTTATGTATATTATTTATTATATGTTCAATTATTTAATATATAATAATAACATCACACAATTTAAGCTACCAATACATTGATACATTGAAAGTTGTTTATAAATATTTCTCTATTGCTCTAGCATGCAAATGTAGTTTGAGATACAAGCAATATCAAAGTTTAGGATTTTTATTCAGAGTGAATGTTCTAAATATGTTGCAATCATTTTGTGAGTGTGTTTTAATAACTGTTTGTGTCCTTAGAAACTCTTGAAAAAGAAAGAGAAAATATAGTCAGACTGCATGCAGCTTTTTGTTTCTTGAGGCATTTTTCCTGTTGTACTAAACAAGTAATTATCTTATTGCAGGACAACAATTTCCTGTTTGATCAATGTTTCAATGTATTTGCGTAAATACACCAGAAGGGAATGTCTAATTTTGTTCTACTAATTTTATTTTACTTTATATCATCTTTGATCTTTTTTTAGTAGTCTGAATCATACACACTGAAGGAAACTATTTAACAAAGTCACTAAGTTCATGTCTCAATATTTTTTGCAGACAGGCATTTTAATTTAAATGTCATCGGTTTCCAAGATTTCTACAAACGGATACTTCATGATTCTTTTTGAACACCAGTATTTCCAACCTTGCTTTTTTTAGCATAATAGCAATATTAAGTAAACAAAGATCAAACATTCAAAATATAGCATATGATAAAGGAGAATGTGGTTATAAAGATGTCAACTAGTTACTTCATTTACAGATTTTTTTTTAAAATATAAAGGTTGTTTCCATTCAGTTAGTACTTTGCAGCAATAAAACAGGAGAATTTAGAATCAAAAGTAACTATTTAATGATCAATGTTATTACCTGATTGAGGAGAATGGAAGAACCACCACTTGTACAAAAATGTGAAAGTATATTATATTTATATTGTATAACCAATTTAAAATGTATATAATTTGTAACTGTATATATTATGTTAGCTGTTTAAAAGACTTTTAGTCCTGTATTCTTGTAATTTTTTTTGGGTCGATTGCCTGTTTTCGGTATTAAAGCATTTATTTAGCAGTATCATTCACTTATGAACACTTTGAGTGAGAGTTTTAACTTAGTCCACTCAAGTATATAGTAGTCACGTGTAAATGTTATACATACATTTATTTTATATTTAAAGCAATGTTGGATGTATATTGAAATACAGTGTGATAGGGTACATGTTGGAAAGAAATATGCAATTTATTATGGGATGGGAAAATATTTCAACATATCAGTGCTATACTAAACATTAAGCACTCATTGAAGGTTTTGATAATACAACTGACCTGATCTGAAGATAGTATTTAAACTGACACTCACTCCACATAGAGTGAATTACAGTAATAAGTATGTGTTATTTCTTATCTGTTCACTGTTTGTGAATTTCTATGCTATGCAAAGATACTTACCATGAGCCTCATTCAATTTGAGACTTGTAACTCACAAAAATACCAAATTTCAACCGTGAGTGTTTTTTTTCAGTAATGTTACACATGTATTAATGCTCCTCAGATGTAATATTATTGATTCCACCTGCAATTCACAAATCCATGTGTTAGGTATTTTAATTTCTTCATTTAGAAATTAATTAGCTAAGAGTATCATGATTATAAAAAGTATGTCAGCATGTTTCTTATCTCACTAGAATGTTTAAGTGCGTCATCTGTAGAATGTTTACGTTAAAACATCTGTATCCTGTGTCCTGTTTTTCGCTTCAGATACTACTGAGACAATGTATCTGAAGCAAACAGGGGTTTTTAGATAAGGTTTTGCTGAGTAAATATAAAAAAAGACAGTTGCTTGCAATTTTGTATTTAACCCTATTTCCAACTATGCTAATAAGTTGTGACGTGTTCTATGCTATATAAGAAACAGACTGTCTAAATAAAGCTCAGAGATTATTCTGATGACACTCTGACTTCTGTGCATTATTTTTCTCTCATTATATCTAGGTGCCCAGATATAATTGACACACACATCAGAATACATGATTACTCACTAATCTGATCCTATCACCATGCCTTGTCAATAAAGCACAAGGCAAATGTGGAGAATAAGCAATATTATGTTGCTCTAACTCCACTACCACCAATGAATTCCCTCCATTCATGCATGCAGTGAAGGGAATAACCGGGGATCCCATTCCCGACTCATACCTGATCTTCCCCTTTCTCTCTCACACCGGAACACTCACTCCCCCGATGACCCCTGACCTACATAACCTTGAGGTCCACTGAGAACCCCTTTGTCACCTAAAATATTAAACCAGTATCTCGGAGGTCCTTTAAAGCACCTAAATGTTCATCCACTAGACGGCACAAATAGTTAACCCAGATGCTACAGGTCCTAGAAGAACGCAGGTGCCATGATGAACCTATGAAGCCACGGGACCCTTGCAGGACCACCATTAGCCTAAATATTAACCCCTGATTTAACAAAGGTCCTTCAAGGACCTCCGTGTCACTAATAATTAACTCCTGCTGTGGAGGTTCTTGAAGGACCTTTACTGTTCGTCTTACAAATGCCTTCTTCATTTCCAGAAAAAAAGTCAGTTTTCTTGTGTTGTATGCTGTTCTTAGAAATGTAAATATCTGAGATGGCTCCAAATGACTTTTGTTGTATTTTACCAGCATCCTATGACAGGAAGGATAAAATAGAACTTTGTACTTCTTATCTAGTATGGTCTATAGATCTTGATTCAAAAATATCATATCATCCAAATAATAGAACAATCAACAAGGGTTGAACTGTTTGATGTTACATAGTAACATAGTAATTGAGGATGAAAAAATACTTTTCGCCCATCAAGTTCAACCTTTTAAGATCTTCTCTGATCTACAATATGCAGATTCATTTTTAATTGATCTAGAGGAAGGCAAACCGAAAAAAAACCTAAGTGAAACTTTGCCAACTGTCTCAAAAGGGGAAAAAATGAATTCCTTCCTGACTCCAGATACTGGCGATCGGATTCCTCCCTCTCTAATTAACTCCCTTTCTAATTAACCAGGATAACCTTGAATGCCCTTTTTATTTAAAATATATCAAATCCCTTTTTAAAGTTATCTATTGAAGCCCCTGTCACCACCTCCTTTGGTAGAGAATTATACAGATTAACCACCTTTACTTTAACAAACCCTTTTCTTTCTTTACGGTGTAATCTTTTTACTTCTAACCTCAAACTATGTCCTCTTGTCCGTTGAAAAGCCCTAGGCACAAAAAAGCTCCCTTTATAGTGAACCTGGATGTATTTATATAGGATTATCATATCCCCTCTTAAACGCCTTCTTTCTAGAGAAAATATGTTTTATTTGATTCGTCTTTCTTCATAACTTAGCCCCTGTATTGTATGTATTGTAATGTATTTTATGTAATGTATGTAATGTATTGTATTGTATATGTATTGTATTGTATTGTGTATGTCTTTCCTTTTCAGGTGTGTAATTTTTTTTTTGTTTATTGGGGGTGGGGGGGACTTGTAATGTATTTTTTTATTTTCTGTAATGTAGGTTTTCTAATTTTTGGTGACTTAGGTTTTTTATCTTTGGTGACAGGTTTTTTTATTTTCTGTAATGTAGGGTTTTTATCTTTGGTGACTTATGCGACGAAGTGCCCTTCACCACTTTGTCTTGGAGAGGACTTATTGCCAGCCTCCTGCCCTGCGACTATGGCCCTGGGACATATTGCCCTTTAAAAACAGTATTCGGCCATACCAGAGTGTATGTCACTCATTCTGGCCCTTTAAATACAGTGGGGTCATTCGGTACTTGCCCTGTGTGAGCGGTGATACCCCAGATAGCTATGCCATGGAGCCCATTCATATAATGAAAGACTATGGGAAAGACTTTAGCTACATGGCAATTGAACTGTGTGAATAGGATCTGAGCGCTATTCGGTAGTTTTGTGTGCTCAGATCCCAGCTATCTGGGGATATGTGAAGTGTCTGTGTGTTATGAGTAAAAGGTGACTTTATGTATTTTAAAGTGGTTTATGTCTTTTTGCAACCATGTGCTCAATGGAGTCTGCCTCTATCCCTGGATAATTGGATTACTTTCCCCATTGTCTCCAGTACAAAGGCCTCTGTAAAACCTGTTTGAGCCAGGGTCCAAAAGATACTTTTGCTAACGTTTGAACCCCTGGTCTGATTCATGCCATTTTTTAATATGTTGTTCCACAATTTATGTTGTTCATAAAAATGTAAGTTTTATTTATGTACTATGTAAAATCATAAAGTTATAAAAATGTATAAAACTGTGTAAGTTTTAGCTGGGAGATAATTGAGTAGATACAGTAAGAAACTCAATTATCTCCCAAGCAGAGGGGAGGGAAACTGCGGGTGTTACTATTGTGTTATTGGTTGTTCTATATCTCCCCCCGGGGTGTGTTCTGTTTGTACCTCACTGTAATAAAAACCAGGCTGGGTGTGCCAGCACCTGAGTTCTACTTGACCCTGCAAAACGTACCCTCGTCTCGTTCTTGGAGGGAATTGCTATATCACACTGGGGATTGCTATGCGCTGCATACTCCCTTGAGTATGCACCTCTGCTTCCCCTGAATACAGACCAGCAAGCTGCACTCTCCAAGCAAGCTGTTCCTTGGTCTATCTCAACTCTGCTTCCCCTGAATACAGACCAGGAAGCTGCACTCTCCAAGCAAGCTGTTCCTTGGTCTATCTCACCTCTGCTTCCCCTGAATACAGACCAGCAATCTGCACTCTCCAAGCAAGCTGTTCCTTGGTCTATCTCACCTCTTCTTCCCCTGAATACAGACCAGCAAGCTGCACTCTCCAAGCAAGCTGTTCCTTGGTCTATCTCACCTCTGCTTCCCCTGAATACAGACCAGCAAGCTGCACTCTCCAAGCAAGACCAGCAAGCTGCACTCTCCAAGCAAGGTATCTACAAACAATCATCTGCTGCTACCATCTCTTCCTATAGATTAATATATTAATTTTTCTGATATTATATTTAAGCACATTGTTTTTTTACTTCCAGTTTTGTGAATGTAAGCCTTCTTTGATGTATAGTTTTACTATGATGCACATCCTGTGACTTCCTTTGCCTAATTACTCCTCCCCACCTAATTTTACACATCTCTGTCTGTCCAGCTGTTCCTTGGTCTATCTCACCTCTGCTTCCCCTGAATACAGACCAGCAAGCTGCACTCTCCAAGCAAGCTGTTCCTTGGTCTATCTCACCTCTGCTTCCCCTGAATACAGACCAGCAAGCTGCACTCTCCAAGCAAGACCAACAAGCTGCACTCTCCAAGCAAGCTGTTCCTTGGTCTATCTCACCTCTGCTTCCCCTGAATACAGACCAGCAAGCTGCACTCTCCAAGCAAGCTGTTCCTTGGTCTATCTCACCTCTGCTTCCCCTGAATACAGACCAGCAAGCTGCACTCTCTAAGCAAGCTGTTCCTTGGTCTATCTCACCTCTGCTTCCCCTGAATACAGACCAGCAAGCTGCACTCTCCAAGCAAGAGTAGCAAGCTGCACTCTCCAAGCAAGCTGTTCCTTGGTCTATCTCACCTCTGCTTCCCCTGAATACAGACCAGCAAACTGCACTCTCCAAGCAAGAGTAGCAAGCTGCACTCTCCAAGCAAGCTGTTCCTTGGTCTATCTCACCTCTGCTTCCCCTGAATACAGACCAGCAAACTGCACTCTCCAAGCAAGAGTAGCAAGCTGCACTCTCCAAGCAAGCTGTTCCTTCGTCTATCTCACCTCTGCTTCCCCTGAATACAGACCAGCAAGCTGCACTCTCCAAGCAAGCTGTTCCTTGGTCTATCTCACATCTGCTTCCCGTGAATACAGACCAGCAAGTTGCACTCTCCAAGCAAGCTGTTCCTTGGTCTATCTCACCTCTGCTTCCCCTGAATACAGACCAGCAAGCTGCACTCTCCAAGCAAGCTGTTCCTTGGTCTTTCTCACCTCTGCTTCCCCTGAATACAGACCAGCAAGCTGCACTCTCCAAGCAAGCTGTTCCTTGGTCTATCTCACCTCTGCTTCCCCTGAATACAGACCAGCAAGCTGCACTCTCCAAGCAAGCTGTTCCTTGGTCTATCTCATCTCTGCTTCCCCTGAATACAGACCAGCAAGCTGCACTCTCCAAGCAAGCTTTTCCTTGGTCTATCTCACCTCTGCTTCCCTTGAATACAGACCAGCAAGCTGCACTCTCCAGCAAGACCAGCAAGCTGCACTCTCCAAGCAAGCTGTTCCTTGATCTAACTCACCTCTGCTTCCCCTGAATACAGACCAGCAAGCTGCACTCTCCAAGCAAGCTGTTCCTTGGTCTATCTCACCTCTGCTTCCCCTGAATACAGACCAGCAAGCTGCACTCTCCAAACAAGACCAGCAAGCTGCACTCTCCAAGCAAGCTGTTCCTTGGTCTATCTCACCTCTGCTTCCCCTGAATACAGACCAGCAAGCTGCACTCTCCAAGCAAGGTATCTACAAGCAATCATCTGCTGCTACCATCTCTTCCTATAGATTAATATATTAATTTTTTTGATATTATATTTAAGCACATTGTTTTTTTTTACTTCCAGTTTTGTGAATGTAAGCCTTCTTTGATGTATAGTTTTACTCTGATGCACATCCTGTGACTTCCTTTGCCTAATTACTCCTCCCCACATAATTTCACACATCTCTGTCTGTCCAGCTGTTCCTTGGTCTATCTCACCTCTGCTTCCCCTGAATACAGACCAGCAAGCTGCACTCTCCAAGCAAGCTGTTCCTTGGTCTATCTCACCTCTGCTTCCCCTGAATACAGACCATCAAGCTGCACTCTCCAAGCAAGACCAACAAGCTGCACTCTCCAAGCAAGCTGTTCCTTGGTCTATCTCACCTCTGCTTCCCCTGAATACAGACCAGCAAGCTGCACTCTCCAAGCAAGCTGTTCCTTGGTCTATCTCACCTCTGCTTCCCCTAAATACAGACCAGCAAGCTGCACTCTCTAAGCAAGCTGTTCCTTGGTCTATCTCACCTCTGCTTCCCCTGAATACAGACCAGCAAGCTGCACTCTCCAAGCAAGCTGTTCCTTGGTCTATCTCACCTCTGCTTCCCCTGAATACAGACCAGCAAGCTGCACTCTCCAAGCAAGAGTAGCAAGCTGCACTCTCCAAGCAAGCTGTTCCTTGGTCTATCTCACCTCTGCTTCCCCTGAATACAGACCAGCAAGCTGCACTCTCCAAGCAAGCTGTTCCTTGGTCTATCTCACCTCTGCTTCCCCTAAATACAGACCAGCAAGCTGCACTCTCCAAGCAAGCTGTTCCTTGGTCTATCTCACCTCTGCTTCCCGTGAATACAGACCAGCAAGTTGCACTCTCCAAGCAAGCTGTTCCTTGGTCTATCTCACCTCTGCTTCCCCTGAATACAGACCACAAGCTGCACTCTCCAAGCAAGCTGTTCCTTGGTCTTTCTCACCTCTGCTTCCCCTGAATACAGACCAGCAAGCTGCACTCTCCAAGCAAGCTGTTCCTTGGTCTTTCTCACCTCTGCTGCCCCTGAATACAGACCAGCAAGCTGCACTCTCCAAGCAAGCTGTTCCTTGGTCTATCTCACCTCTGCTTCCCCTGAATACAGACCAGCAAGCTGCACTCTCCAAGCAAGCTTTTCCTTGGTCTATCTCACCTCTGCTTCCCTTGAATACAGACCAGCAAGCTGCACTCTCCAGCAAGACCAGCAAGCTGCACTCTCCAAGCAAGCTGTTCCTTGATCTAACTCACCTCTGCTTCCCTTGAATACAGACCAGCAAGCTGCACTCTCCAAGCAAGCTGTTCCTTGGTCTATCTCACCTCTGCTTCCCCTGAATACAGACCAGCAAGCTGCACTCTCCAAACAAGACCAGCAAGCTGCACTCTCCAAGCAAGCTGTTCCTTGGTCTATCTCACCTCTGCTTCCCCTGAATACAGACCAGCAAGCTGCACTCTCCAAGCAAGGTATCTACAAGCAATCATGTGCTGCTACCATCTCTTCCTATAGATTAATATATTAATTTTTTTGATATTATATTTAAGCACATTGTTTTTTTTACTTCCAATTTTGTGAATGTAAGCCTTCTTTGATGTATAGTTTTACTCTGATGCACATCCTGTGACTTCCTTTGCCTAATTACTCCTCCCCACATAATTTTACACATCTCTGTCTGTCCAGCTGTTCCTTGGTCTATCTCACCTCTGCTTCGCATGAATACAGACCAGCAAGCTGCACTCTCCAAGCAAGCTGTTCCTTGGTCTATCTCACCTTTGCTTCCCCTGAATACAGACCAGCAAGCTGCACTCTCCAAGCAAGACCAACAAGCTGCACTCTCCAAGCAAGCTGTTCCTTGGTCTATCTCACCTCTGCTTCCCCTGAATACAGACCAGCAAGCTGCACTCTCCAAGCAAGCTGTTCCTTGGTCTATCTCAACTCTGCTTCCCCTGAATACAGACCAGCAAGCTGCACTCTCTAAGCAAGCTGTTCCTTGGTCTATCTCACCTCTGCTTCCCCTGAATACAGACCAGCAAGCTGCACTCTCCAAGCAAGAGTAGCAAGTTGCACTCTCCAAGCAAGCTGTTCCTTGGTCTATCTCTCCTCTGCTTCCCCTGAATACAGACCAGCAAGCTGCACTCTCCAAGCAAGCTGTTCCTTGGTCTATCTCACCTCTGCTTCCCCTGAATACAGACCAGCAAGCTGCACTCTCCAAGCAAGCTTTTCCTTGGTCTATCTCACCTCTGCTTCCCTTGAATACAGACCAGCAAGCTGCACTCTCCAGCAAGACCAGCAAGCTGCACTCTCCAAGCAAGCTGTTCCTTGATCTAACTCATCTCTGCTTCCCCTGAATACAGACCAGCAAGCTGCATTCTCCAAGCAAGCTGTTCCTTGGTCTATCTCACCTCTGCTTCCCCTGAATACAGACCAGCAAGCTGCACTCTCCAAACAAGACCAGCAAGCTGCACTCTCCAAGCAAGCTGTTCCTTGGTCTATCTCACCTCTGCTTCCCCTGAATACAGACCAGCAAGCTGCACACTCCAAGCAAGGTATCTACAAGCAATCATCTGCTGCTACCATCTCTTCCTATAGATTAATATATTAATTTTTTTGATATTATATTTAAGCACATTGTTTTTTTTACTTCCAGTTTTGTGAATGTAAGCCTTCTTTGATGTATAGTTTTACTCTGATGCACATCCTGTGACTTCCTTTGCCTAATTACTCCTCCCCACATAATTTCACACATCTCTGTCTGTCCAGCTGTTCCTTGATCTATCTCACCTCTGCTTCCCCTGAATACAGACCAGCAAGCTGCACTCTCCAAGCAAGCTGTTCCTTGGTCTATCTCACCTCTGCTTCCCCTGAATACAGACCAGCAAGCTGCACTCTCCAAGCAAGACCAACAAGCTGCATTCTCCAAGCAAGCTGTTCCTTGGTCTATCTCACCTCTGCTTCCCCTGAATACAGACCAGCAAGCTGCACTCTCCAAACAAGACCAGCAAGCTGCACTCTCCAAGCAAGCTGTTCCTTGGTCTATCTCACCTCTGCTTCCCCTGAATACAGACCAGCAAGCTGCACACTCCAAGCAAGGTATCTACAAGCAATCATCTGCTGCTACCATCTCTTCCTATAGATTAATATATTAATTTTTTTGATATTATATTTAAGCACATTGTTTTTTTTACTTCCAGTTTTGTGAATGTAAGCCTTCTTTGATGTATAGTTTTACTCTGATGCACATCCTGTGACTTCCTTTGCCTAATTACTCCTCCCCACATAATTTCACACATCTCTGTCTGTCCAGCTGTTCCTTGATCTATCTCCCCTCTGCTTCCCCTGAATACAGACCAGCAAGCTGCACTCTCCAAGCAAGCTGTTCCTTGGTCTATCTCACCTCTGCTTCCCCTGAATACAGACCAGCAAGCTGCACTCTCCAAGCAAGCTGTTCCTTGGTCTATCTCACCTCTGCTTCCCCTGAATACAGACCAGCAAGCTGCACTCTCCAAGCAAGCTGTTCCTTTGTCTATCTCACCTCTGCTTCCCCTGAATACAGACCACCAAGCTTCACTCTCCAAGCAAGCTGTTCCTTGGTCTTTCTCACCTCTGCTGCCCCTGAATACAGACCAGCAAGCTGCACTCTCCAAGCAAGCTGTTCCTTGGTCTATCTCACCTCTGCTTCCCATGAATACAGACCAGCAAGCTGCACTCTCCAAGCAAGCTGTTCCTTGGTCTATCTCACCGCTGCTTCCCTTGAATACAGACCAGCAAGCTGCACTCTCAAAGCAAGCTGTTCCTTGGTTTTTCTCACCTCTGCTTCCCCTGAATACAGACCAGCATGCTGCACTCTCCAAGCAAGCTGTTCCTTGGTCTATCTCACCTCTGCTTCCCCTGAATACAGACCAGCAAGCTGCACTCTCCAAGCAAGCTGTTCCTTGGTCTATCTCACCTCTGCTTCCCCTGAACACAGACCAGCAAGCTGCACTCTCCAAGCAAGCTGTTCCTTGGTCTATCTCACCTCTGCTTCCCCTGAATACAGACCAGCAAGCTGCACTCTCCAAGCAAGCTGTTCCTTGGTCTATCTCACCTCTGCTTCCCCTGAATACAGACCAGCAAGCTGCACTCTCCAAACAAGCTTTTCCTTGGTCTATCTCACCTCTGCTTCCCTTGAATACAGACCAGCAAGCTGCACTCTCCAATCAAGCTGTTCCTTGGTCTATCTCACCTCTGCTTCCCCTGAATAAAGACCAGCAAGCTGCACTCTCCAAGCAAGACCAGCAAGCTGCACTCTCCAAGCAAGCTGTTCCTTGATCTATCTCACCTCTGCTTCCCCTGAATACAGACCAGAAAGCTGCACTCTCCAAGCAAGCTGTTCCTTGGTCTATCTCACCTCTGCTTCCACTGAACACAGACCAGCAAGCTGCACTCTCCAAGCAAGCTGTTCCTTGGTCTATCTCACCTCTGCTTCCCCTGAATAAAGACCAGCAAGCTGCACTCTCCAAGCAAGACCAGCAAGCTGCACTCTCCAAGCAAGCTGTTCCTTGGTCTATCTCACCTCTGCTTCCCCTGAATACAGACCAGCAAGCTGCAATCTCCAAGCAAGCTTTTCCTTGGTCTATCTCACCTCTGCTTCCCTTGAATACTGACCAGCAAGCTGCACTCTCCAAGCAAGACCAGCAAGCTGCACTCTCCAAGCAAGCTGTTCCTTGATCTATCTCACCTCTGCTTCCCCTGAATACAGACCAGCAAGCTGCACTCTCCAAGCAAGCTGTTCCTTGGTCTATCTCACTTCTGCTTCCCCTGAATACAGACCAGCAAGCTGCACTCTCCCAGCAAGACCAGCAAGCTGCACTCTCCAAGCAAGCTGTTCTTTGGTCTATCTCACCTCTGCTTCCCCTGAATACAGACCAGCAAGCTGCACTCTCCAAGCAAGCTTTTCCTTGGTCTATCTCACCTCTGCTTCCCTTGAATACAGACCAGCAAGCTGCACTCTCCAAGCAAGACCAGCAAGCTGCACTCTCCAAGCAAGCTGTTCCTTGATCTATCTCACCTCTGCTTCCCCTGAATACAGACCAGCAAGCTGCACTCTCCAAGCAAGCTGTTCCTTGGTCTATCTCACCTCTGCTTCCCCTGAACACAGACCAGCATGCTGCACTCTCCAAGCAAGCTGTTCCTTGGTCTATCTCACCTCTGCTTCCCCTGAATACAGACCAGCAAGCTGCACTCTCCAAGCAAGCTGTTCCTTGGTCTATCTCACCTCTGCTTCCCCTGAACACAGACCAGCAAGCTGCACTCTCCAAGCAAGCTGTTCCTTGGTCTATCTCACCTCTGCTTCCCCTGAATACAGACCAGCCAGCTGCACTCTCCAAGCAAGCTGTTCCTTGGTCTATCTCACCTCTGCTTCCCCTGAATACAGACCAGCAAGCTGCACTTTTCAAGCAAGCTTTTCCTTTGTCTATCTCACCTCTGCTTCCCTTGAATACAGACCAGCAAGCTGCACTCTCCAGCAAGACCAGCAAGCTGCACTCTCCAAGCAAGCTGTTCCTTGATCTATCTCACCTCTGCTTCCCCTGAATACAGACCAGCAAGCTGCACTCTCCAAGCAAGCTGTTCCTTGGTCTATCTCACCTCTGCTTCCCCTGAATACAGACCAGCAAGCTGCACTCTCCAAGCAAGCTGTTCCTTGGTCTATCTCAACTCTGCTTCCCCTGAATACAGACCAGCAAGCTGCACTCTCCAAGCAAGCTGTTCCTTGGTCTATCTCACCTCTGCTTCCCCTGAATACAGACCAGCAAGCTGCACTCTCCAAGCAAGCTGTTCTTTGGTCTATCTCACCGCTGCTTCCACTGAATACAGACCAGCAAGCTGCACTCTCCAAGCAAGCTGTTCCTTGGTCTATCTCACCTCTGCTTCCCCTGAATACAGACCAGCAAGCTGCACTCTCCAAGCAAGCTGTTCCTTGGTCTATCTCACCTCTGCTTCCCCTGAATACAGACCAGCAAGCTGCACTTTTCAAGCAAGCTTTTCCTTTGTCTATCTCACCTCTGCTTCCCTTGAATACAGACCAGCAAGCTGCACTCTCCAGCAAGACCAGCAAGCTGCACTCTCCAAGCAAGCTGTTCCTTGATCTATCTCACCTCTGCTTCCCCTGAATACAGACCAGCAAGCTGCACTCTCCAAGCAAGCTGTTCCTTGGTCTATCTCACCTCTGCTTCCCCTGAATACAGACCAGCAAGCTGCACTCTCCAAGCAAGCTGTTCCTTGGTCTATCTCAACTCTGCTTCCCCTGGATACAGACCAGCAAGCTGCACTCTCCAAGCAAGCTGTTCCTTGGTCTATCTCACCTCTGCTTCCCCTGAATACAGACCAGCAAGCTGCACTCTCCAAGCAAGCTGTTCCTTGGTCTATCTCACCGCTGCTTCCACTGAATACAGACCAGCAAGCTGCACTCTCCAAGCAAGCTGTTCCTTGGTTTATCTCACCTCTGCTTCCCCTGAATACAGACCAGCATGCTGCACTCTCCAAGCAAGCTGTTCCTTGGTCTATCTCACCTCTGCTTCCCCTGAATACAGACCAGCAAGCTGCACTCTCCACGCAAGCTGTTCCTTGGTCTATCTCACCTCTGCTTCCCCTGAACACAGACCAGCAAGCTGCACTCTCCAAGCAAGCTGTTCCTTGGTCTATCTCACCTCTGCTTCCCCTGAATAAAGACCAGCAAGCTGCACTCTCCAAGCAAGCTGTTCCTTGGTCTATCTCACCTCTGCTTCCCTTGAATACAGACCAGCAAGCTGCACTCTCCAGCAAGACCAGCAAGCTGCACTCTCCAAGCAAGCTGTTCCTTGATCTATCTCACCTCTGCTTCCCCTGAATACAGACCAGCAAGCTGCACTCTCCAAGCAAGCTGTTCCTTGGTCTATCTCACCACTGCTTCCCCTGAATACAGACCAGCAAGCTGCACTCTCCAAGCAAGCTGTTCCTTGGTCTATCTCACCTCTGCTTCCCTTAAATACAGACCAGCAAGCTGCACTCTCCAAGCAAGCTGTTCCTTGATCTATCTCACCTCTGCTTCCTCTGAATACAGACCAGCAAGCTGCACTCTCCAAGCAAGCTGTTCCTTGGTCTATCTCACCTCTGCTTCCCCTGAATACAGACCAGCAAGCTGCACTCTCCGAGCAAGGTATCTACAAGCAATCATCAGCTGCTACCTTCTCTTCCTATAGATTAATATATTAATTTCTCTGATATTATATTTAAGCACATTGTTTTTTTACTTCCAGTTTTGTGAATGTAAGCCTTTTTTGATGTATAGTTTTACTCTGATGCACATCCTGTGACTTCCTTTGCCTAATTACTCCTCCCCACCTAATTTTACACATCTCTGTCTGTCCAGCTGTTCCTTGGTCTATCTCACCTCTGCTTCCCCTGAATACAGACCAGCAAGCTGCACTCTCCAAGCAAGCTGTTCCTTGGTCTATCTCACCTCTGCTTCCCCTGAATACAGACCAGCAAGCTGCACTCTCCAAGCAAGCTGTTCCTTGGTCTATCTCACCTCTGCTTCCCCTGAATACAGACCAGCAAGCTGCACTTTCCAAGCAAGCTGTTCCTTTGTCTATCTCACCTCTGCTTCCCCTGAATACAGACCACCAAGCTTCACTCTCCAAGCAAGCTGTTCCTTGGTCTTTCTCACCTCTGCTGCCCCTGAATACAGACCAGCAAGCTGCACTCTCCAAGCAAGCTGTTCCTTGGTCTATCTCACCTCTGCTTCCCATGAATACAGACCAGCAAGCTGCACTCTCCAAGCAAGCTGTTCCTTGGTCTATCTCACCGCTGCTTCCCTTAAATACAGACCAGCAAGCTGCACTCTCAAAGCAAGCTGTTCCTTGGTTTTTCTCACCTCTGCTTCCCCTGAATACAGACCAGCATGCTGCACTCTCCAAGCAAGCTGTTCCTTGGTCTATCTCACCTCTGCTTCCCCTGAATACAGACCAGAAAGCTGCACTCTCCAAGCAAGCTGTTCCTTGGTCTATCTCACCTCTGCTTCCCCTGAACACAGACCAGCAAGCTGCACTCTCCAAGCAAGCTGTTCCTTGGTCTATCTCACCTCTGCTTCCCCTGAATACAGACCAGCAAGCTGCACTCTCCAAGCAAGCTGTTCCTTGGTCTATCTCACCTCTGCTTCCCCTGAATACAGACCAGCAAGCTGCACTCTCCAAACAAGCTTTTCCTTGGTCTATCTCACCTCTGCTTCCCTTGAATACAGACCAGCAAGCTGCACTCTCCAAGCAAGCTGTTCCTTGGTCTATCTCACCTCTGCTTCCCCTGAATAAAGACCAGCAAGCTGCACTCTCCAAGCAAGACCAGCAAGCTGCACTCTCCAAGCAAGCTGTTCCTTGATCTATCTCACCTCTGCTTCCCCTGAATACAGACCAGCAAGCTGCACTCTCCAAGCAAGCTGTTCCTTGGTCTATCTCACCTCTGCTTCCACTGAACACAGACCAGCAAGCTGCACTCTCCAAGCAAGCTGTTCCTTGGTCTATCTCACCTCTGCTTCCCCTGAATAAAGACCAGCAAGCTGCACTCTCCAAGCAAGACCAGCAAGCTGCACTCTCCAAGCAAGCTGTTCCTTGGTCTATCTCACCTCTGCTTCCCCTGAATACAGACCAGCAAGCTGCACTCTCCAAGCAAGCTTTTCCTTGGTCTATCTCACCTCTGCTTCCCTTGAATACAGACCAGCAAGCTGCACTCTCCAAGCAAGACCAGCAAGCTGCACTCTCCAAGCAAGCTGTTCCTTGATCTATCTCACCTCTGCTTCCCCTGAATACAGACCAGCAAGCTGCACTCTCCAAGCAAGCTGTTCCTTGGTCTATCTCACCTCTGCTTCCCCTGAATACAGACCAGCAAGCTGCACTCTCCCAGCAAGACCAGCAAGCTGCACTCTCCAAGCAAGCTGTTCCTTGGTCTATCTCACCTCTGCTTCCCCTGAATACAGACCAGCAAGCTGCACTCTCCAAGCAAGCTTTTCCTTGGTCTATCTCACTTCTGCTTCCCTTGAATACAGACCAGCAAGCTGCACTCTCCAAGCAAGACCAGCAAGCTGCACTCTCCAAGCAAGCTGTTCCTTGATCTATCTCACCTCTGCTTCCCCTGAATACAGACCAGCAAGCTGCACTCTCCAAGCAAGCTGTTCCTTGGTCTATCTCACCTCTGCTTCCCCTGAATACAGACCAGCATGCTGCACTCTCCAAGCAAGCTGTTCCTTGGTCTATCTCACCTCTGCTTCCCCTGAATACAGACCAGCAAGCTGCACTCTCCAAGCAAGCTGTTCCTTGGTCTATCTCACCTCTGCTTCCCCTGAACACAGACCAGCAAGCTGCACTCTCCAAGCAAGCTGTTCCTTGGTCTATCTCACCTCTGCTTCCCCTGAATACAGACCAGCCAGCTGCACTCTCCAAGCAAGCTGTTCCTTGGTCTATCTCACCTCTGCTTCCCCTGAATACAGACCAGCAAGCTGCACTTTTCAAGCAAGCTTTTCCTTGGTCTATCTCACCTCTGCTTCCCTTGAATACAGACCAGCAAGCTGCACTCTCCAGCAAGACCAGCAAGCTGCACTCTCCAAGCAAGCTGTTCCTTGATCTATCTCACCTCTGCTTCCCCTGAATACAGACCAGCAAGCTGCACTCTCCAAGCAAGCTGTTCCTTGGTCTATCTCACCTCTGCTTCCCCTGAATACAGACCAGCAAGCTGCACTCTCCAAGCAAGCTGTTCCTTGGTCTATCTCAACTCTGCTTCCCCTGAATACAGACCAGCAAGCTGCACTCTCCAAGCAAGCTGTTCCTTGGTCTATCTCACCTCTGCTTCCCCTGAATACAGACCAGCAAGCTGCACTCTCCAAGCAAGCTGTTCTTTGGTCTATCTCACCGCTGCTTCCACTGAATACAGACCAGCAAGCTGCACTCTCCAAGCAAGCTGTTCCTTGGTTTATCTCACCTCTGCTTCCCCTGAATACAGACCAGCATGCTGCACTCTCCAAGCAAGCTGTTCCTTGGTCTATCTCACCTCTGCTTCCCCTGAATACAGACCAGCAAGCTGCACTCTCCAAGCAAGCTGTTCCTTGGTCTATCTCACCTCTGCTTCCCCTGAATACAGATCAGCAAGCTGCACTCTCCAAACAAGCTTTTCCTTGGTCTATCTCACCTCTGCTTCCCTTGAATACAGACCAGCAAGCTGCACTCTCCAAGCAAGCTGTTCCTTGGTCTATCTCACCTCTGCTTCCCCTGAATAAAGACCAGCAAGCTGCACTCTCCAAGCAAGACCAGCAAGCTGCACTCTCCAAGCAAGCTGTTCCTTGATCTATCTCACCTCTGCTTCCCCTGAATACAGACCAGAAAGCTGCACTCTCCAAGCAAGCTGTTCCTTGGTCTATCTCACCTCTGCTTCCACTGAACACAGACCAGCAAGCTGCACTCTCCAAGCAAGCTGTTCCTTGGTCTATCTCACCTCTGCTTCCCCTGAATAAAGACCAGCAAGCTGCACTCTCCAAGCAAGACCAGCAAGCTGCACTCTCCAAGCAAGCTGTTCCTTGGTCTATCTCACCTCTGCTTCCCCTGAATACAGACCAGCAAGCTGCACTCTCCAAGCAAGCTTTTCCTTGGTCTATCTCACCTCTGCTTCCCTTGAATACAGACCAGCAAGCTGCACTCTCCAAGCAAGACCAGCAAGCTGCACTCTCCAAGCAAGCTGTTCCTTGATCTATCTCACCTCTGCTTCCCCTGAATACAGACCAGCAAGCTGCACTCTCCAAGCAAGCTGTTCCTTGGTCTATCTCACTTCTGCTTCCCCTGAATACAGACCAGCAAGCTGCACTCTCCCAGCAAGACCAGCAAGCTGCACTCTCCAAGCAAGCTGTTCCTTGGTCTATCTCACCTCTGCTTCCCCTGAATACAGACCAGCAAGCTGCACTCTCCAAGCAAGCTTTTCCTTGGTCTATCTCACCTCTGCTTCCCTTGAATACAGACCAGCAAGCTGCACTCTCCAAGCAAGACCAGCAAGCTGCACTCTCCAAGCAAGCTGTTCCTTGATCTATCTCACCTCTGCTTCCCCTGAATACAGACCAGCAAGCTGCACTCTCCAAGCAAGCTGTTCCTTGGTCTATCTCACCTCTGCTTCCCCTGAACACAGACCAGCATGCTGCACTCTCCAAGCAAGCTGTTCCTTGGTCTATCTCACCTCTGCTTCCCCTGAATACAGACCAGCAAGCTGCAATCTCCAAGCAAGCTGTTCCTTGGTCTATCTCACCTCTGCTTCCCCTGAACACAGACCAGCAAGCTGCACTCTCCAAGCAAGCTGTTCCTTGGTCTATCTCACCTCTGCTTCCCCTGAATACAGACCAGCAAGCTGCACTCTCCAAGCAAGCTGTTCCTTGGTCTATCTCACCTCTGCTTCCCCTGAATACAGACCAGCAAGCTGCACTTTTCAAGCAAGCTTTTCCTTGGTCTATCTCACCTCTGCTTCCCTTGAATACAGACCAGCAAGCTGCACTCTCCAGCAAGACCAGCAAGCTGCACTCTCCAAGCAAGCTGTTCCTTGATCTATCTCACCTCTGCTTCCCCTGAATACAGACCAGCAAGCTGCACTCTCCAAGCAAGCTGTTCCTTGGTCTATCTCACCTCTGCTTCCCCTGAATACAGACCAGCAAGCTGCACTCTCCAAGCAAGCTGTTCCTTGGTCTATCTCAACTCTGCTTCCCCTGGATACAGACCAGCAAGCTGCACTCTCCAAGCAAGCTGTTCCTTGGTCTATCTCACCTCTGCTTCCCCTGAATACAGACCAGCAAGCTGCACTCTCCAAGCAAGCTGTTCTTTGGTCTATCTCACCGCTGCTTCCACTGAATACAGACCAGCAAGCTGCACTCTCCAAGCAAGCTGTTCCTTGGTTTATCTCACCTCTGCTTCCCCTGAATACAGACCAGCAAGCTGCACTCTCCAAGCAAGCTGTTCCTTGGTCTATCTCACCTCTGCTTCCCCTGAATACAGACCAGCAAGCTGCACTCTCCACGCAAGCTGTTCCTTGGTCTATCTCACCTCTGCTTCCCCTGAACACAGACCAGCAAGCTGCACTCTCCAAGCAAGCTGTTCCTTGGTCTGTCTCACCTCTGCTTCCCCTGAATAAAGACCAGCAAGCTGCACTCTCCAAGCAAGCTGTTCCTTGGTCTATCTCACCTCTGCTTCCCTTGAATACAGACCAGCAAGCTGCACTCTCCAGCAAGACCAGCAAGCTGCACTCTCCAAGCAAGCTGTTCCTTGATCTATCTCACCTCTGCTTCCCCTGAATACAGACCAGCAAGCTGCACTCTCCAAGCAAGCTGTTCCTTGGTCTATCTCACCACTGCTTCCCCTGAATACAGACCAGCAAGCTGCACTCTCCAAGCAAGCTCTTCCTTGGTCTATCTCACCTCTGCTTCCCTTAAATACAGACCAGCAAGCTGCACTCTCCAAGCAAGCTGTTCCTTGATCTATCTCTCCTCTGCTTCCTCTGAATACAGACCAGCAAGCTGCACTCTCCAAGCAAGCTGTTCCTTGGTCTATCTCACCTCTGCTTCCCCTGAATACAGACCAGCAAGCTGCACTCTCCAAGCAAGCTTTTCCTTGGTCTATCTCACCTCTGCTTCCCTTAAATACAGACCAGCAAGCTGCACTCTGCAAGCAAGCTGTTGCTTGGTCTTTCTCACCTCTGCTTCCCCTGAATACAGACCAGCAAGCTGCACTCTCCAAGCAAGCTGTTCCTTGGTCTATCTCACCTCTGCTTCCCCTGAATACAGACCAGCAAGCTGCGCTCTCCAAGCAAGCTGTTCCTTGGTCTATCTCACCTCTGCTTCCCCTGAATACAGACCAGCAAGCTGCACTCTCCAAGCAAGCTGTTCCTTAGTCTATCTCACTTCTGCTTCCCCTGAATACAGACCAGCAAGCTGCACTCTCCAAGCAAGCTGTTCCTTGGTCTATCTCACCTCTGCTTCCCCTGAATACAGACCAGCAAGCTGCACTCTCCAAGCAAGCTGTTCCTTGGTCTATCTCACCTCTGCTTCCCCTGAATACAGACCAGCAAGCTGCACTCTCCAAGCAAGCTGTTCCTTGGTCTATCTCACCTCTGCTTCCCTTGAATACAGACCAGCAAGCTGCACTCTCCAGCAAGACCAGCAAGCTGCACTCTCCAAGCAAGCTGTTCCTTGATCTATCTCACCTCTGCTTCCCCTGAATACAGACCAGCAAGCTGCACTCTCCAAGCAAGCTGTTCCTTGGTCTATCTCACCTCTGCTTCCCCTGAACACAGACCAGCAAGCTGCACTCTCCAAGCAAGCTGTTCCTTGGTCTATCTCACCTCTGCTTCCCCTGAATACAGACCAGCAAGCTGCACTCTCCAAGCAAGCTGTTCCTTGGTCTATCTCACCTCTGCTTCCCCTGAATACAGACCAGCAAGCTGCACTCTCCAAGCAAGCTGTTCCTTGGTCTATCTCACCTCTGCTTCCCCTGAATACAGACCAGCAAGCTGCACTCTCCAAGCAAGCTGTTCCTTGGTCTATCTCACCTCTGCTTCCCTTGAATACAGACCAGCAAGCTGCACTCTCCAGCAAGACCAGCAAGCTGCACTCTCCAAGCAAGCTGTTCCTTGATCTATCTCACCTCTGCTTCCCCTGAATACAGACCAGCAAGCTGCACTCTCCAAGCAAGCTGTTCCTTGGTCTATCTCACCACTGCTTCCCCTGAATACAGACCAGCAAGCTGCACTCTCCAAGCAAGCTGTTCCTTGGTCTATCTCACCTCTGCTTCCCTTAAATACAGACCAGCAAGCTGCACTCTCCAAGCAAGCTGTTCCTTGATCTATCTCACCTCTGCTTCCTCTGAATACAGACCAGCAAGCTGCACTCTCCAAGCAAGCTGTTCCTTGGTCTATCTCACCTCTGCTTCCCCTGAATACAGACCAGCAAGCTGCACTCTCCAAGCAAGCTTTTCCTTGGTCTATCTCACCTCTGCTTCCCTTAAATACAGACCAGCAAGCTGCACTCTGCAAGCAAGCTGTTGCTTGGTCTTTCTCACCTCTGCTTCCCCTGAATACAGACCAGCAAGCTGCACTCTCCAAGCAAGCTGTTCCTTGGTCTATCTCACCTCTGCTTCCCCTGAATACAGACCAGCAAGCTGCACTCTCCAAGCAAGCTGTTCCTTGGTCTAT
>CM050166.1:263903336-264144446 GCA_027410445.1 Discoglossus pictus | reverse complement strand
AAGCTGCACTCTCCAAGCAAGGTATCTACAAGCAATCATCTGCTGCTACCTTCTCTTCATATAGATTATTATATTAATTTTTCTAATATTATATTTAAGCACATTGTTTTTTTACTTCCAGTTTTGTGAATGTAAGTCTTCTTTGATGTATATTTTTACTCTGATGCACATCCTGTGACTTCCTTTGCCTAATTACTCCTCCCCATCTAATTTTACACATCTCTGTCTGTCCAGCTGTTCCTTGGTCTATCTCACCTCTGCTTCCCCTGAATACAGACCAGCAAGCTGCACTCTCCAAGCAAGCTGTTCCTTGGTCTATCTCACCTCTGCTTCCCCTGAATACAGACCAGCAAGCTGCATTCTCCAAGCAAGGTATCTACAAGCAATCATCTGCTGCTACCTTCTCTTCCTATAGATTAATATATTAATTTTTCTGATATTATATTTAAGCACATTGTTTTTTTACTTCCAGTTTTGTGAATGTAAGCCTTCTTTGATGTATAGTTTTACTCTGATGCACATCCTGTGACTTCCTTTGCCTAATTACTCCTCCCCACCTATTTTACACATCTCTGTCTGTCCAGCTGTTCCTTGGTCTATCTCACCTCTGCTTCCCCTGAATACAGACCAGCAAGCTGCACTCTCCAAGCAAGCTGTTCCTTGGTCTATCTCACCTCTGCTTCCCCTGAATACAGACCAGCAAGCTGCACTCTCCAAGCAAGACCAGCAAGCTGCACTCTCCAAGCAAGCTGTTCCTTGGTCTATCTCACCTATGCTTCCCCTGAACACAGTCCAGCAAGCTGCACTCTCCAAGCAAGCTGTTCCTTGGTCTACTTCACCTCTGCTTCCCCTGAATACAGACCAGCAAGCTGCACTCTCCAGCAACACCAGCAAGCTGCACTCTCCAAGCAAGCTGTTCCTTGGTCTATCTCACCTCTGCTTCCCCTGAATACAGACCAGCAAGCTGCACTCTCCAAGCAAGGTATCTACAAGCAATCATCTGCTGCTACCTTCTCTTCCTATAGATTAATATATTAATTTTTCTGATATATTTAAGCACATTGTTTTTTTACTTCCAGTTTTGTGAATGTAAGTCTTCTTTGATGTATATTTTTACTCTGATGCACATCCTGTGACTTCCTTTGCCTAATTACTCCTCCCCACCTAATTTTACACATCTCTTACTGTCCAGCTGTTCCTTGGTCTATCTCACCTCTGCTTCCCATGAATACAGACCAGCAAGCTGCACTCTCCAAGCAAGCTGTTCCTTGGTCTATCTCACCTCTGTTTCACCTGAATACAGACCAGCAAGCTGCACTCTCCAAGCAAGACCAGCAAGCTGCACTCTCCAAGCAAGCTGTTCCTTGGTCTATCTCACCTCTACTTCCCCTGAATACAGACCAGCAAGCGGCACTCTCCAAGCAAGCTGTTTCTTGGTCTATCTCACCTCTGCTTCCCCTGAATACAGACCAGCAAGCTGCACTCTCCAAGCAAGCTTTTCCTTGGTCTATCTCACCTCTGCTTCCCTTGAATACAGACCAGCAAGCTGCACTCTCCAGCAAGACCAGCAAGCTGCACTCTCCAAGCAAGCTGTTCCTTGATCTATCTCACCTCTGCTTCCCCTGAATACAGACCAGCAAGCTGCACTCTCCAAGCAAGCTGTTCCTTGGTCTATCTCACCTCTGCTTCCCCTGAACACAGACCAGCAAGCTGCACTCTCCAAGCAAGCTGTTCCTTGGTCTATCTCACCTCTGCTTCCCCTGAATACAGACCAGCAAGCTGCACTCTCCAAGCAAGACCAGCAAGCTGCACTCTCCAAGCAAGCTGTTCCTTGGTCTATCTCACCTCTGCCTCCCCTGAATACAGACCAGCAAGCTGCACTCTCCAAGCAAGCTGTTCCTTGGTCTATCTCACCTCTGCTTCCCCTGAATACAGACCAGCAAGCTGCACTCTCCAAGCAAGCTGTTCCTTTGTCTATCTCACCTCTGCTTCCCCTAAATACAGACCAGCAAGCTGCACTCTCCAAGCAAGCTGTTCCTTGGTTTATCTCACCTCTGCTTCCCCTGAATACAGACCAGCAAGCTGCACTCTCCAAGCAAGCTGTTCCTTGGTCTATCTCACCTCTGCTTCCCCTGAACACAGACCAGCAAGCTGCACTCTCCAAGAAAGCTGTTCCTTGGTCTATCTCACCTCTGCCTCCCCTGAATACAGACCAGCAAGCTGCACTCTCCAAGCAAGCTGTTCCTTGGTCTATCTCACCTCTGCTTCCCCTGAACACAGACCAGCAAGCTGCACTCTCCAAGCAAGCTGTTCCTTGGTCTATCTCACCTCTGCTTCCCCTGAATACAGACCAGCAAGCTGCACTCTCCAAGCAAGCTGTTCCTTGGTCTATCTCACCTCTGCTTCCCCTGAATACAGACCAGCAAGCTGCACTCTCCAAGCAAGCTGTTCCTTGATCTATCTCACCTCTGCTTCCCCTGAATACAGACCAGCAAGCTGCACTCTCCAAGCAAGCTGTTCCTTGGTCTATCTCACCTCTGCTTCCCCTGAACACAGACCAGCAAGCTGCACTCTCCAAGCAAGCTGTTCCTTGGTCTACCTCACCTCTGCTTCCCCTGAATACAGACCAGCAAGCTGCACTCTCCAAGCAAGACCAGCAAGCTGCACTCTCCAAGCAAGCTGTTCCTTGGTATATCTCACCTCTGCTTCCCCTGAATACAGACCAGCAAGGTGCACTCTCCAAGCAAGCTGTTCCTTGGTCTATCTCACCTCTGCTTCCCCTGAATACAGACCAGCAGTGTGCACTCTCCAAGCAAGCTGTTCCTTGGTCTATCTCACCTCTGCTTCCCCTGAACACAGACCAGCAAGCTGTACTCTCCAAGCAAGCTGTTCCTTGGTCTATCTCACCTCTGCTTCCCCTGAATACAGACCAGCAAGCTGCACTCTCCAAGCAAGACCAGCAAGCTGCACTCTCCAAGCAAGCTGTTCCTTGGTCTATCTCACCTATGCTTCCCCTGAATACAGACCAGCAAGCTGCACTCTCCAAGCAAGCTGTTCCTTGGTCTATCTCACCTCTGCTTCCACTGAATACAGACCAGCAAGCTGCACTGTCCAAAAAAGCTGTTCCTTGGTTTATCTCACCTCTGCTTCCCCTGAATACAGACCAGCAAGCTGCACTCTCCAAGCAAGCTGTTCCTTGGTCTATCTCACCTCTGCTTCCCCTGAATACAGACCAGCAAGCTGCACTCTCCAAGCAAGCTGTTCCTTGGTCTATCTCACCTCTGCTTCCCCTGAATACAGACCAGCAGTGTGCACTCTCCAAGCAAGACCAGCAAGCTGCACTCTCCAAGCAAGCTGTTCCTTGGTCTATCTCACCTCTGCTTCCCCTGAATACAGACCAGCAAGCTGCATTCTCCAAGCAAGGTATCTACAAGCAATCATCTGCTGCTACCTTCTCTTCCTATAGATTAATATATTAATTTTTCTGATATTATATTTAAGCACATTGTTTTTTTACTTCCAGTTTTGTGAATGTAAGCCTTCTTTGATGTATAGTTTTACTCTGATGCACATCCTGTGACTTCCTTTGCCTAATTACTCCTCCCCACCTATTTTACACATCTCTGTCTGTCCAGCTGTTCCTTGGTCTATCTCACCTCTGCTTCCCCTGAATACAGACCAGCAAGCTGCACTCTCCAAGCAAGCTGTTCCTTGGTCTATCTCACCTCTGCTTCCCCTGAATACAGACCAGCAAGCTGCACTCTCCAAGCAAGACCAGCAAGCTGCACTCTCCAAGCAAGCTGTTCCTTGGTCTATCTCACCTCTGCTTCCCCTGAATACAGACCAGCAAGCTGCACTCTCCAAGCAAGGTATCTACAAGCAATCATCTGCTGCTACCTTCTCTTCCTATAGATTAATATATTAATTTTTCTGATATTATATTTAAGCACATTGTTTTTTTACTTCCAGTTTTGTGAATGTAAGCCTTCTTTGATGTATAGTTTTACTCTGATGCACATCCTGTGACTTCCTTTGCCTAATTACTCCTCCCCACCTATTTTACACATCTCTGTCTGTCCAGCTGTTCCTTGGTCTATCTCACCTCTGCTTCCCCTGAATACAGACCAGCAAGCTGCACTCTCCAAGCAAGCTGTTCCTTGGTCTATCTCACCTCTGCTTCCCCTGAATACAGACCAGCAAGCTGCACTCTCCAAGCAAGACCAGCAAGCTGCACTCTCCAAGCAAGCGGTTCCTTGGTCTATCTCACCTCTGCTTCCCCTGAATACAGACCAGCAAGCTGCACTCTCCAAGCAAGGTATCTACAAGCAATCATCTGCTGCTACCTTCTCTTCCTATAGATTAATATATTAATTTTTCTGATATATTTAAGCACATTGTTTTTTTACTTCCAGTTTTGTGAATGTAAGCCTTCTTTGATGTATAGTTTTACTCTGATGCACATCCTGTGACTTCCTTTGCCTAATTACTCCTCCCCACCTAATTTTACACATCTCTTACTGTCCAGCTGTTCCTTGGTCTATCTCACCTCTGCTTCCCATGAATACAGACCAGCAAGCTGCACTCTCCAAGCAAGCTTTTCCTTGGTCTATCTCACCTCTGCTTCCCCTGAATACAGACCAGCAGTGTGCACTCTCCAAGCAAGACCAGCAAGCTGCACTCTCCAAGCAAGCTGTTCCTTGGTCTATCTCACCTCTGCTTCCCCTGAATACAGACCAGCAAGCTGCACTCTCCGAGCAAGGTATCTACAAGCAATCATCAGCTGCTGCCTTCTCTTCCTATAGATTATTATATTAATTTTTCTAATATTATATTTAAGCACATTGTTTTTTTACTTCCAGTTTTGTGAATGTAAGTCTTCTTTGATGTATATTTTTACTCTGATGCACATCCTGTGACTTCCTTTGCCTAATTACTCCTCCCCACCTAATTTTACACATCTCTGTCTGTCCAGCTGTTCCTTGGTCTATCTCACCTCTGCTTCCCCTGAATACAGACCAGCAAGCTGCACTCTCCAAGCAAGGTATCTACAAGCAATCATCTGCTGCTACCTTCTCTTCATATAGATTATTATATTAATTTTTCTAATATTATATTTAAGCACATTGTTTTTTTACTTCCAGTTTTGTGAATGTAAGTCTTCTTTGATGTATATTTTTACTCTGATGCACATCCTGTGACTTCCTTTGCCTAATTACTCCTCCCCATCTAATTTTACACATCTCTGTCTGTCCAGCTGTTCCTTGGTCTATCTCACCTCTGCTTCCCCTGAATACAGACCAGCAAGCTGCACTCTCCAAGCAAGCTGTTCCTTGGTCTATCTCACCTCTGCTTCCCCTGAATACAGACCAGCAAGCTGCATTCTCCAAGCAAGGTATCTACAAGCAATCATCTGCTGCTACCTTCTCTTCCTATAGATTAATATATTAATTTTTCTGATATTATATTTAAGCACATTGTTTTTTTACTTCCAGTTTTGTGAATGTAAGCCTTCTTTGATGTATAGTTTTACTCTGATGCACATCCTGTGACTTCCTTTGCCTAATTACTCCTCCCCACCTATTTTACACATCTCTGTCTGTCCAGCTGTTCCTTGGTCTATCTCACCTCTGCTTCCCCTGAATACAGACCAGCAAGCTGCACTCTCCAAGCAAGCTGTTCCTTGGTCTATCTCACCTCTGCTTCCCCTGAATACAGACCAGCAAGCTGCACTCTCCAAGCAAGACCAGCAAGCTGCACTCTCCAAGCAAGCTGTTCCTTGGTCTATCTCACCTATGCTTCCCCTGAACACAGTCCAGCAAGCTGCACTCTCCAAGCAAGCTGTTCCTTGGTCTACTTCACCTCTGCTTCCCCTGAATACAGACCAGCAAGCTGCACTCTCCAGCAACACCAGCAAGCTGCACTCTCCAAGCAAGCTGTTCCTTGGTCTATCTCACCTCTGCTTCCCCTGAATACAGACCAGCAAGCTGCACTCTCCAAGCAAGGTATCTACAAGCAATCATCTGCTGCTACCTTCTCTTCCTATAGATTAATATATTAATTTTTCTGATATATTTAAGCACATTGTTTTTTTACTTCCAGTTTTGTGAATGTAAGCCTTCTTTGATGTATAGTTTTACTCTGATGCACATCCTGTGACTTCCTTTGCCTAATTACTCCTCCCCACCTAATTTTACACATCTCTTACTGTCCAGCTGTTCCTTGGTCTATCTCACCTCTGCTTCCCATGAATACAGACCAGCAAGCTGCACTCTCCAAGCAAGCTGTTCCTTGGTCTATCTCACCTCTGTTTCACCTGAATACAGACCAGCAAGCTGCACTCTCCAAGCAAGACCAGCAAGCTGCACTCTCCAAGCAAGCTGTTCCTTGGTCTATCTCACCTCTACTTCCCCTGAATACAGACCAGCAAGCGGCACTCTCCAAGCAAGCTGTTTCTTGGTCTATCTCACCTCTGCTTCCCCTGAATACAGACCAGCAAGCTGCACTCTCCAAGCAAGCTTTTCCTTGGTCTATCTCACCTCTGCTTCCCTTGAATACAGACCAGCAAGCTGCACTCTCCAGCAAGACCAGCAAGCTGCACTCTCCAAGCAAGCTGTTCCTTGATCTATCTCACCTCTGCTTCCCCTGAATACAGACCAGCAAGCTGCACTCTCCAAGCAAGCTGTTCCTTGGTCTATCTCACCTCTGCTTCCCCTGAATACAGACCAGCAAGCTGCACTCTCCAAGCAAGCTGTTACTTGGTCTATCTCACCTCTGCTTCCCCTGAATACAGACCAGCAAGCTGCACTCTCCAAGCAAGACCAGCAAGCTGCACTCTCCAAGCAAGCTGTTCCTTGGTCTATCTCACCTCTGCCTCCCCTGAATACAGACCAGCAAGCTGCACTCTCCAAGCAAGCTGTTCCTTGGTCTATCTCACCTCTGCTTCCCCTGAATACAGACCAGCAAGCTGCACTCTCCAAGCAAGCTGTTCCTTTGTCTATCTCACCTCTGCTTCCCCTAAATACAGACCAGCAAGCTGCACTCTCCAAGCAAGCTGTTCCTTGGTCTATCTCACCTCTGCTTCCCCTGAATAAAGACCAGCAAGCTGCACTCTCCAAGCAAGCTGTTCCTTGGTCTATCTCACCTCTGCTTCCCCTGAATACAGACCAGCAAGCTGCACTCTCCAAGCAAGCTGTTCCTTGGTCTATCTCACCTCTGCCTCCCCTGAATACAGACCAGCAAGCTGCACTCTCCAAGCAAGCTGTTCCTTGGTCTATCTCACCTCTGCTTCCCCTGAACACAGACCAGCAAGCTGCACTCTCCAAGCAAGCTGTTCCTTGGTCTATCTCACCTCTGCTTCCCCTGAATACAGACCAGCAAGCTGCACTCTCCAAGCAAGCTGTTCCTTGGTCTATCTCACCTCTGCTTCCCCTGAATACAGACCAGCAAGCTGCACTCTCCAAGCAAGCTGTTCCTTGATCTTTCTCACCTCTGCTTCCCCTGAATACAGACCAGCAAGCTGCACTCTCCAAGCAAGCTGTTCCTTGGTCTATCTCACCTCTGCTTCCCCTGAACACAGACCAGCAAGCTGCACTCTCCAAGCAAGCTGTTCCTTGGTCTACCTCACCTCTGCTTCCCCTGAATACAGACCAGCAAGCTGCACTCTCCAAGCAAGACCAGCAAGCTGCACTCTCCAAGCAAGCTGTTCCTTGGTCTATCTCACCTCTGCTTCCCCTGAATACAGACCAGCAAGCTGCACTCTCCAAGCAAGCTGTTCCTTGGTCTATCTCACCTCTGCTTCCCCTGAATACAGACCAGCAGTGTGCACTCTCCAAGCAAGCTGTTCCTTGGTCTATCTCACCTCTGCTTCCCCTGAACACAGACCAGCAAGCTGTACTCTCCAAGCAAGCTGTTCCTTGGTCTATCTCACCTCTGCTTCCCCTGAATACAGACCAGCAAGCTGCACTCTCCAAGCAAGACCAGCAAGCTGCACTCTCCAAGCAAGCTGTTCCTTGGTCTATCTCACCTATGCTTCCCCTGAATACAGACCAGCAAGCTGCACTCTCCAAGCAAGCTGTTCCTTGGTCTATCTCACCTCTGCTTCCACTGAATACAGACCAGCAAGCTGCACTGTCCAAAAAAGCTGTTCCTTGGTTTATCTCACCTCTGCTTCCCCTGAATACAGACCAGCAAGCTGCACTCTCCAAGCAAGCTGTTCCTTGGTCTATCTCACCTCTGCTTCCCCTGAATACAGACCAGCAAGGTGCACTCTCCAAGCAAGCTGTTCCTTGGTCTATCTCACCTCTGCTTCCCCTGAATACAGACCAGCAGTGTGCACTCTCCAAGCAAGACCAGCAAGCTGCACTCTCCAAGCAAGCTGTTCCTTGGTCTATCTCACCTCTGCTTCCCCTGAATACAGACCAGCAAGCTGCACTCTCCGAGCAAGGTATCTACAAGCAATCATCAGCTGCTGCCTTCTCTTCCTATAGATTAATATATAAATTTTTCTGATATTATATTTAAGCACATTGTTTTTTTACTTCCAGTTTTGTGAATGTAAGCCTTTTTTGATGTATAGTTTTACTCTGATGCACATCCTGTGACTTCCTTTGCCTAATTACTCCTCCCCACCTAATTTTACACATCTCTGTCTGTCCAGCTGTTCCTTGGTCTATCTCACCTCTGCTTCCCCTGAATACAGACCAGCAAGCTGCACTCTCCAAGCAAGGTATCTACAAGCAATCTTCTGCTGCTACCTTCTCTTCCTATAGATTAATATATTAATTTTTCTGATATTATATTTAAGCACATTGTTTTTTTACTACCAGTTTTGTGAATGTAAGCCTTTTTTGATGTATAGTTTTACTCTGATGCACATCCTGTGACTTCCTTTGCCTAATTACTCCTCCCCACCTAATTTTACATATCTCTGTCTGTCCAGCTATTCCTTGGTCTATCTCACCTTTGCTTCCCCTGAATACAGACCAGCAAGCTGCACTCTCCAAGCAAGCTGTTCCTTGGTCTATCTCACCTCTGCTTCCCCTGAATACAGACCAGCAAGCTGCATTCTCCAAGCAAGGTATCTACAAGCAATCATCTGCTGCTACCTTCTCTTCCTATAGATTAATATATTAATTTTTCTGATATTATATTTAAGCACATTGTTTTTTTACTTCCAGTTTTGTGAATGTAAGCCTTCTTTGATGTATAGTTTTACTCTGATGCACATCCTGTGACTTCCTTTGCCTAATTACTCCTCCCCACCTATTTTACACATCTCTGTCTGTCCAGCTGTTCCTTGGTCTATCTCACCTCTGCTTCCCCTGAATACAGACCAGCAAGCTGCACTCTCCAAGCAAGCTGTTCCTTGGTCTATCTCACCTCTGCTTCCCCTGAATACAGACCAGCAAGCTGCACTCTCCAAGCAAGACCAGCAAGCTGCACTCTCCAAGCAAGCTGTTCCTTGGTCTATCTCACCTCTGCTTCCCCTGAATACAGACCAGCAAGCTGCACTCTCCAAGCAAGGTATCTACAAGCAATCATCTGCTGCTACCTTCTCTTCCTATAGATTAATATATTAATTTTTCTGATATATTTAAGCACATTGTTTTTTTACTTCCAGTTTTGTGAATGTAAGCCTTCTTTGATGTATAGTTTTACTCTGATGCACATCCTGTGACTTCCTTTGCCTAATTACTCCTCCCCACCTAATTTTACACATCTCTTACTGTCCAGCTGTTCCTTGGTCTATCTCACCTCTGCTTCCCCTGAATACAGACCAGCAAGCTGCACTCTCCAAGCAAGCTGTTCCTTGGTCTATCTCACCTCTGCTTCCCCTGAATACAGACCAGCAAGCTGCACTCTCCAAGCAAGACCAGCAAGCTGCACTCTCCAAGCAAGCTGTTCCTTGGTCTATCTCACCTCTGCTTCCCCTGAATACAGACCAGCAAGCTGCACTCTCCAAGCAAGCTGTTCCTTGGTCTATCTCACCTCTGCTTCCCCTGAATACAGACCAGCAAGCTGCACTCTCCAAGCAAGGTATCTACAAGCAATGATCTGCTGCTACCTTCTCTTCCTATAGATTAATATATTAATTTTTCTGATATTATATTTAAGCACATTGTTTTTTTACTTCCAGTTTTGTGAATGTAAGCCTTCTTTGATGTATAGTTTTACTCTGATGCATATCCTGTGACTTCCTTTGCCTAATTACTCCTCCCCACCTAATTTTACACATCTCTGTCTGTTCAGCTGTTCCTTGGTCTATCTCACCTCTGCTTCCCCTGAATACAGACCAGCAAGCTGCACTCTCCAAGCAAGACCAGCAAGCTGCACTCTCCAAGCAAGCTTTTCCTTGGTCTATCTCACCTCTGCTTCCCTTGAATACAGACCAGCAAGCTGCACTCTCCAGCAAGACCAGCAAGCTGCACTCTCCAAGCAAGCTGTTCCTTGATCTATCTCACCTCTGCTTCCCCTGAATACAGACCAGCAAGCTGCACTCTCAAAGCAAGCTGTTCCTTGGTCTGTCTCACCTCTGCTTCCCCTGAACACAGACCAGCAAGCTGCACTCTCCAAGCAAGCTGTTACTTGGTCTATCTCACCTCTGCTTCCCCTGAATACAGACCAGCAAGCTGCACTCTCCAAGCAAGACCAGCAAGCTGCACTCTCCAAGCAAGCTGTTCCTTGGTCTATCTCACCTCTGCCTCCCCTGAATACAGACCAGCAAGCTGCACTCTCCAAGCAAGCTGTTCCTTGGTCTATCTCACCTCTGCTTCCACTGAATACAGACCAGCAAGCTGCACTCTCCAAGCAAGCTGTTCCTTGGTTTATCTCACCTCTGCTTCCCCTGAATACAGACCAGCAAGCTGCACTCTCCAAGCAAGCTGTTCCTTGGTCTATCTCACCTCTGCTTCCCCTGAATACAGACCAGCAAGCTGCACTCTCCAAGCAAGCTGTTCCTTGGTCTATCTCACCTCTGCTTCCCCTGAACACAGACCAGCAAGCTGCACTCTCCAAGCAAGCTGTTCCTTGGTCTATCTCACCTCTGCTTCCCCTGAATACAGACCAGCAAGCTGCACTCTCCAAGCAAGCTTTTCCTTGGTCTATCTCACCTCTGCTTCCCTTGATTACAGACCAGCAAGCTGCACTCTCCAGCAAGACCAGCAAGCTGCACTCTCCAAGCAAGCTGTTCCTTGATCTTTCTCACCTCTGCTTCCCCGGAATACAGACCAGCAAGCTGCACTCTCCAAGCAAGCTGTTCCTTGGTCTATCTCACCTCTGCTTCCCCTGAACACAGTCCAGCAAGCTGCACTCTCCAAGCAAGCTGTTCCTTGGTCTACTTCACCTCTGCTTCCCCTGAATACAGACCAGCAAGCTGCACTCTCCAGCAACACCAGCAAGCTGCACTCTCCAAGCAAGCTGTTCCTTGATCTATCTCACCTCTGCTTCCCCTGAACACAGACCAGCAAGCTGCACTCTCCAAGCAAGCTGTTCCTTGGTCTACTTCACCTCTGCTTCCCCTGAATACAGACCAGCAAGCTGCACTCTCCAAGCAAGACCAGCAAGCTGCACTCTCCAAGCAAGCTGTTCCTTGGTCTATCTAACCTCTGCTTCCCCTGAATACAGACCAGCAAGGTGCACTCTCCAAGCAAGCTGTTCCTTGGTCTATCTCACCTCTGCTTCCCCTGAATACAGACCAGCAAGCTGCACTCTCCAAGCAAGACCAGCAAGCTGCACTCTCCAAGCAAGCTGTTCCTTGGTTTATCTCACCTCTGCTTCCCCTGAATACAGACCAGCAAGGTGCACTCTCCAAGCAAGCTGTTCCTTGGTCTATCTCACCTCTGCTTCCCCTGAATACAGACCAGCAGTGTGCACTCTCCAAGCAAGCTGTTCCTTGGTCTATCTCACCTATGCTTCCCCTGAATACAGACCAGCAAGCTGCACTCTCCAAGCAAGCTGTTCCTTGGTCTATCTCACCTCTGCTTCCCCTGAATACAGACCAGCAAGCTGCACTCTCCAAGCAAGCTGTTCCTTGGTCTATCTCACCTCTGCTTCCCTTGAATACAGACCAGCAAGCTGCACTCTCCAAGCAAGCTGTTCCTTGGTCTATCTCACCTCTGCTTCCCCTGAACACAGACCAGCAAGCTGCACTCTCCAAGCAAGCTGTTCCTTGGTCTATCTCACCTCTGCTTCCCCTGAATACAGACCAGCAAGCTGCACTCTCCAAGCAAGCTGTTCCTTGGTCTATCTCACCTCTGCTTCCCCTGAATACAGACCAGCAAGCTGCACTCTCCAAGCAAGCTTTTCCTTGGTCTATCTCACCTCGGCTTCCCTTGAATACAGACCAGCAAGCTGCACTCTCCAGCAACACCAGCAAGCTGCACTCTCCAAGCAAGCTGTTCCTTGATCTATCTCACCTCTGCTTCCCCTGAACACAGACCAGCAAGCTGCACTCTCCAAGCAAGCTGTTCCTTGGTCTACTTCACCTCTGCTTCCCCTGAATACAGACCAGCAAGCTGCACTCTCCAAGCAAGACCAGCAAGCTGCACTCTCCAAGCAAGCTGTTCCTTGGTCTATCTAACCTCTGCTTCCCCTGAATACAGACCAGCAAGGTGCACTCTCCAAGCAAGCTGTTCCTTGGTCTATCTCACCTCTGCTTCCCCTGAATACAGACCAGCAGTGTGCACTCTCCAAGCAAGACCAGCAAGCTGCACTCTCCAAGCAAGCTGTTCCTTGGTCTATCTCACCTCTGCTTCCCCTGAATACAGACCAGCAAGCTGCACTCTCCGAGCAAGGTATCTACAAGCAATCATCAGCTGCTGCCTTCTCTTCCTATAGATTAATATATTCATTTTTCTGATATTATATTTAAGCACATTGTTTTTTTACTTCCAGTTTTGTGAATGTAAGCCTTTTTTGATGTATAGTTTTACTCTGATGCACATCCTGTGACTTCCTTTGCCTAATTACTCCTCCCCACCTAATTTTACACATCTCTGTCTGTCCAGCTGTTCCTTGGTCTATCTCACCTCTGTTCCCCTGAATACAGACCTGCAAGCTGCACTCTCCAAGCAAGGTATCTACAAGCAATCATCTGCTGCTACCTTCTCTTCATATAGATTATTATATTAATTTTTCTAATATTATATTTAAGCACATTGTTTTTTTACTTCCAGTTTTGTGAATGTAAGTCTTCTTTGATGTATATTTTTACTCTGATGCACATCCTGTGACTTCCTTTGCCTAATTACTCCTCCCCACCTAATTTTACACATCTCTGTCTGTCCAGCTGTTCCTTGGTCTATCTCACCTCTGCTTCCCCTGAATACAGACCAGCAAGCTGCACTCTCCAAGCAAGCTGTTCCTTGGTCTATTTCACCTCTGCTTCCCCTGAATAAAGACCAGCAAGCTGCATTCTCCAAGCAAGGTATCTACAAGCAATCATCTGCTGCTACCTTCTCTTCCTATAGATTAATATATTAATTTTTCTGATATTATATTTAAGCACATTGTTTTTTTACTTCCAGTTTTGTGAATGTAAGCCTTCTTTGATGTATAGTTTTACTCTGATGCACATCCTGTGACTTCCTTTGCCTAATTACTCCTCCCCACCTATTTTACACATCTCTGTCTGTCCAGCTGTTCCTTGGTCTATCTCACCTCTGCTTCCCCTGAATACAGACCAGCAAGCTGCACTCTCCAAGCAAGCTGTTCCTTGGTCTATCTCACCTCTGCTTCCCCTGAATACAGACCAGCAAGCTGCACTCTCCAAGCAAGACCAGCAAGCTGCACTCTCCAAGCAAGCTGTTCCTTGGTCTATCTCACCTCTGCTTCCCCTGAATACAGACCAGCAAGCTGCACTCTCCAAGCAAGGTATCTACAAGCAATCATCTGCTGCTACCTTCTCTTCCTATAGATTAATATATTAATTTTTCTGATATATTTAAGCACATTGTTTTTTTACTTCCAGTTTTGTGAATGTAAGCCTTCTTTGATGTATAGTTTTACTCTGATGCACATCCTGTGACTTCCTTTGCCTAATTACTCCTCCCCACCTAATTTTACACATCTCTTACTGTCCAGCTGTTCCTTGGTCTATCTCACCTCTGCTTCCCCTGAATACAGACCAGCAAGCTGCACTCTCCAAGCAAGCTGTTCCTTGGTCTATCTCACCTCTGCTTCCCCTGAATACAGACCAGCAAGCTGCACTCTCCAAGCAAGACCAGCAAGCTGCACTCTCCAAGCAAGCTGTTCCTTGGTCTATCTCACCTCTGCTTCCCCTGAATACAGACCAGCAAGCTGCACTCTCCAAGCAAGCTGTTCCTTGGTCTATCTCACCTCTGCTTCCCCTGAATACAGACCAGCAAGCTGCACTCTCCAAGCAAGGTATCTACAAGCAATGATCTGCTGCTACCTTCTCTTCCTATAGATTAATATATTAATTTTTCTGATATTATATTTAAGCACATTGTTTTTTTACTTCCAGTTTTGTGAATGTAAGCCTTCTTTGATGTATAGTTTTACTCTGATGCATATCCTGTGACTTCCTTTGCCTAATTACTCCTCCCCACCTAATTTTACACATCTCTGTCTGTCCAGCTGTTCCTTGGTCTATCTCACCTCTGCTTCCCCTGAATACAGACCAGCAAGCTGCACACTCCAAGCAAGACCAGCAAGCTGCACTCTCCAAGCAAGCTTTTCCTTGGTCTATCTCACCTCTGCTTCCCTTGAATACAGACCAGCAAGCTGCACTCTCCAGCAAGACCAGCAAGCTGCACTCTCCAAGCAAGCTGTTCCTTGATCTATCTCACCTCTGCTTCCCCTGAATACAGACCAGCAAGCTGCACTCTCAAAGCAAGCTGTTCCTTGGTCTGTCTCACCTCTGCTTCCCCTGAACACAGACCAGCAAGCTGCACTCTCCAAGCAAGCTTTTACTTGGTCTATCTCACCTCTGCTTCCCCTGAATACAGACCAGCAAGCTGCACTCTCCAAGCAAGACCAGCAAGCTGCACTCTCCAAGCAAGCTGTTCCTTGGTCTATCTCACCTCTGCCTCCCCTGAATACAGACCAGCAAGCTGCACTCTCCAAGCAAGCTGTTCCTTGGTCTATCTCACCTCTGCTTCCACTGAATACAGACCAGCAAGCTGCACTCTCCAAGCAAGCTGTTCCTTGGTTTATCTCACCTCTGCTTCCCCTGAATACAGACCAGCAAGCTGCACTCTCCAAGCAAGCTGTTCCTTGGTCTATCTCACCTCTGCTTCCCCTGAATACAGACCAGCAAGCTGCACTCTCCAAGCAAGCTGTTCCTTGGTCTATCTCACCTCTGCTTCCCTTGAACACAGACCAGCAAGCTGCACTCTCCAAGCAAGCTGTTCCTTGGTCTATCTCACCTCTGCTTCCCCTGAATACAGACCAGCAAGCTGCACTCTCCAAGCAAGCTTTTCCTTGGTCTATCTCACCTCTGCTTCCCTTGATTACAGACCAGCAAGCTGCACTCTCCAGCAAGACCAGCAAGCTGCACTCTCCAAGCAAGCTGTTCCTTGATCTTTCTCACCTCTGCTTCCCCTGAATACAGACCAGCAAGCTGCACTCTCAAAGCAAGCTGTTCCTTGGTCTGTCTCACCTCTGCTTCCCCTGAACACAGACCAGCAAGCTGCACTCTCCAAGCAAGCTGTTACTTGGTCTATCTCACCTCTGCTTCCCCTGAATACAGACCAGCAAGCTGTACTCTCCAAGCAAGACCAGCAAGCTGCACTCTCCAAGCAAGCTGTTCCTTGGTCTATCTCACCTCTGCCTCCCCTGAATACAGACCAGCAAGCTGCACTCTCCAAGCAAGCTGTTCCTTGGTCTATCTCACCTCTGCTTCCACTGAATACAGACCAACAAGCTGCACTCTCCAAGCAAGCTGTTCCTTGGTTTATCTCACCTCTGCTTCCCCTGAATACAGACCAGCAAGCTGCACTCTCCAAGCAAGCTGTTCCTTGGTCTATCTCACCTCTGCTTCCCCTGAATACAGACCAGCAAGCTGCACTCTCCAAGCAAGCTGTTCCTTGGTCTATCTCACCTCTGCTTCCCTTGAACACAGACCAGCAAGCTGCACTCTCCAAGCAAGCTGTTCCTTGGTCTATCTCACCTCTGCTTCCCCTGAATACAGACCAGCAAGCTGCACTCTCCAAGCAAGCTTTTCCTTGGTCTATCTCACCTCTGCTTCCCTTGATTACAGACCAGCAAGCTGCACTCTCCAGCAAGACCAGCAAGCTGCACTCTCCAAGCAAGCTGTTCCTTGATCTTTCTCACCTCTGCTTCCCCTGAATACAGACCAGCAAGCTGCACTCTCCAAGCAAGCTGTTCCTTGGTCTATCTCACCTCTGCTTCCCCTGAACACAGTCCAGCAAGCTGCACTCTCCAAGCAAGCTGTTCCTTGGTCTACCTCACCTCTGCTTCCCCTGAATACAGACCAGCAAGCTGCACTCTCCAAGCAAGACCAGCAAGCTGCACTCTCCAAGCAAGCTGTTCCTTGGTTTATCTCACCTCTGCTTCCCCTGAATACAGACCAGCAAGGTGCACTCTCCAAGCAAGCTGTTCCTTGGTCTATCTCACCTCTGCTTCCCCTGAATACAGACCAGCAGTGTGCACTCTCCAAGCAAGCTGTTCCTTGGTCTATCTCACCTCTGCTTCCCCTGAACACAGACCAGCAAGCTGTACTCTCCAAGCAAGCTGTTCCTTGGTCTATCTCACCTCTGCTTCCCCTGAATACAGACCAGCAAGCTGCACTCTCCAAGCAAGACCAGCAAGCTGCACTCTCCAAGCAAGCTGTTCCTTGGTCTATCTCACCTATGCTTCCCCTGAATACAGACCAGCAAGCTGCACTCTCCAAGCAAGCTGTTCCTTGGTCTATCTCACCTCTGCTTCCACTGAATACAGACCAGCAAGCTGCACTCTCCAAAAAAGCTGTTCCTTGGTTTATCTCACCTCTGCTTCCCCTGAATACAGACCAGCAAGCTGCACTCTCCAAGCAAGCTTTTCCTTGGTCTATCTCACCTCTGCTTCCCTTGAATACAGACCAGCAAGCTGCACTCTCCAAGCAAGCTGTTCCTTGGTCTATCTCACCTCTGCTTCCCCTGAACACAGACCAGCAAGCTGCACTCTCCAAGCAAGCTGTTCCTTGGTCTATCTCACCTCTGCTTCCCCTGAATACAGACCAGCAAGCTGCACTCTCCAAGCAAGCTGTTCCTTGGTCTATCTCACCTCTGCTTCCCCTGAATACAGACCAGCAAGCTGCACTCTCCAAGCAAGCTTTTCCTTGGTCTATCTCACCTCGGCTTCCCTTGAATACAGACCAGCAAGCTGCACTCTCCAGCAACACCAGCAAGCTGCACTCTCCAAGCAAGCTGTTCCTTGATCTATCTCACCTCTGCTTCCCCTGAACACAGACCAGCAAGCTGCACTCTCCAAGCAAGCTGTTCCTTGGTCTACTTCACCTCTGCTTCCCCTGAATACAGACCAGCAAGCTGCACTCTCCAAGCAAGACCAGCAAGCTGCACTCTCCAAGCAAGCTGTTCCTTGGTCTATCTAACCTCTGCTTCCCCTGAATACAGACCAGCAAGGTGCACTCTCCAAGCAAGCTGTTCCTTGGTCTATCTCACCTCTGCTTCCCCTGAATACAGACCAGCAGTGTGCACTCTCCAAGCAAGACCAGCAAGCTGCACTCTCCAAGCAAGCTGTTCCTTGGTCTATCTCACCTCTGCTTCCCCTGAATACAGACCAGCAAGCTGCACTCTCCGAGCAAGGTATCTACAAGCAATCATCAGCTGCTGCCTTCTCTTCCTATAGATTAATATATTCATTTTTCTGATATTATATTTAAGCACATTGTTTTTTTACTTCCAGTTTTGTGAATGTAAGCCTTTTTTGATGTATAGTTTTACTCTGATGCACATCCTGTGACTTCCTTTGCCTAATTACTCCTCCCCACCTAATTTTACACATCTCTGTCTGTCCAGCTGTTCCTTGGTCTATCTCACCTCTGTTCCCCTGAATACAGACCTGCAAGCTGCACTCTCCAAGCAAGGTATCTACAAGCAATCATCTGCTGCTACCTTCTCTTCATATAGATTATTATATTAATTTTTCTAAAATTATATTTAAGCACATTGTTTTTTTACTTCCAGTTTTGTGAATGTAAGTCTTCTTTGATGTATATTTTTACTCTGATGCACATCCTGTGACTTCCTTTGCCTAATTACTCCTCCCCACCTAATTTTACACATCTCTGTCTGTCCAGCTGTTCCTTGGTCTATCTCACCTCTGCTTCCCCTGAATACAGACCAGCAAGCTGCACTCTCCAAGCAAGCTGTTCCTTGGTCTATCTCACCTCTGCTTCCCCTGAATAAAGACCAGCAAGCTGCATTCTCCAAGCAAGGTATCTACAAGCAATCATCTGCTGCTACCTTCTCTTCCTATAGATTAATATATTAATTTTTCTGATATTATATTTAAGCACATTGTTTTTTTACTTCCAGTTTTGTGAATGTAAGCCTTCTTTGATGTATAGTTTTACTCTGATGCACATCCTGTGACTTCCTTTGCCTAATTACTCCTACCCACCTATTTTACACATCTCTGTCTGTCCAGCTGTTCCTTGGTCTATCTCACCTCTGCTTCCCCTGAATACAGACCAGCAAGTTGCACTCTCCAAGCAAGCTGTTCCTTGGTCTATCTCACCTCTGCTTCCCCTGAATACAGACCAGCAAGCTGCACTCTCCAAGCAAGACCAACAAGCTGCACTCTCCAAGCAAGCTGTTCCTTGGTCTATCTCACCTCTGCTTCCCCTGAATACAGACCAGCAAGCTGCACTCTCCAAGCAAGGTATCTACAAGCAATCATCTGCTGCTACCTTCTCTTCCTATAGATTAATATATTAATTTTTCTGATATATTTAAGCACATTGTTTTTTTACTTCCAGTTTTGTGAATGTAAGCCTTCTTTGATGTATAGTTTTACTCTGATGCACATCCTGTGACTTCCTTTGCCTAATTACTCCTACCCACCTATTTTACACATCTCTGTCTGTCCAGCTGTTCCTTGGTCTATCTCACCTCTGCTTCCCCTGAATACAGACCAGCAAGCTGCATTCTCCAAGCAAGCTGTTCCTTGGTCTATCTCACCTCTGTTTCACCTGAATACAGACCAGCAAGCTGCACTCTCCAAGCAAGACCAGCAAGCTGCACTCTCCAAGCAAGCTGTTCCTTGGTCTATCTCACCTCTACTTCCCCTGAATACAGACCAGCAAGCTGCACTCTCCAAGCAAGCTTTTCCTTGGTCTATCTCACCTCTGCTTCCCTTGAATACAGACCAGCAAGCTGCACTCTCCAGCAAGACCAGCAAGCTGCACTCTCCAAGCAAGCTGTTCCTTGATCTATCTCACCTCTGCTTCCCCTGAATACAGACCAGCAAGCTGCACTCTCCAAGCAAGCTGTTCCTTGGTCTATCTCACCTCTGCTTCCCCTGAACACAGACCAGCAAGCTGCACTCTCCAAGCAAGCTGTTACTTGGTCTATCTCACCTCTGCTTCCCCTGAATACAGACCAGCAAGCTGCACTCTCCAAGCAAGACCAGCAAGCTGCACTCTCCAAGCAAGCTGTTCCTTGGTCTATCTCACCTCTGCCTCCCCTGAAAACAGACCAGCAAGCTGCACTCTCCAAGCAAGCTGTTCCTTGGTCTATCTCACCTCTGCTTCCACTGAATACAGACCAGCAAGCTGCACTCTCCAAGCAAGCTGTTCCTTGGTTTATCTCACCTCTGCTTCCCCTGAATACAGACCAGCAAGCTGCACTCTCCAAGCGAGCTGTTCCTTGGTCTATCTCACCTCTGCTTCCCCTGAATACAGACCAGCAAGCTGCACTCTCCAAGCAAGCTGTTCCTTTGTCTATCTCACCTCTGCTTCCAATGAAAACAGACCAGCAAGCTGCACTCTCCAAGCAAGCTGTTCCTTGGTTTATCTCACCTCTGCTTCCCCTGAATACAGACCAGCAAGCTGCACTCTCCAAGCAAGCTGTTCCTTGGTCTATCTCACCTCTGCTTCCCCTGAACACAGACCAGCAAGCTGCACTCTCCAAGCAAGCTGTTCCTTGGTCTATCTCACCTCTGCCTCCCCTGAATACAGACCAGCAAGCTGCACTCTCCAAGCAAGCTGTTCCTTGGTCTATCTCACCTCTGCTTCCCCTGAACACAGACCAGCAAGCTGCACTCTCCAAGCAAGCTGTTCCTTGGTCTATCTCACCTCTGCCTCCCCTGAATACAGACCAGCAAGCTGCACTCTCCAAGCAAGCTGTTCCTTGGTCTATCTCACCTCTGCTTCCCCTGAATACAGACCAGCAAGCTTCACTCTCCAAGCAAGCTGTTCCTTGATCTTTCTCACCTCTGCTTCCCCTGAATACAGACCAGCAATCTGCACTCTCCAAGCAAGCTGTTCCTTGGTCTATCTCACCTCTGCTTCCCCTGAACACAGACCAGCAAGCTGCACTCTCCAAGCAAGCTGTTCCTTGGTCTACCTCACCTCTGCTTCCCCTGAATACAGACCAGCAAGCTGCACTCTCCAAGCAAGACCAGCAAGCTGCACTCTCCAAGCAAGCTGTTCCTTGGTTTATCTCACCTCTGCTTCCCCTGAATACAGACCAGCAAGGTGCACTCTCCAAGCAAGCTGTTCCTTGGTCTATCTCACCTCTGCTTCCCCTGAATACAGACCAGCAGTGTGCACTCTCCAAGCAAGCTGTTCCTTGGTCTATCTCACCTCTGCTTCCCCTGAACATAGACCAGCAAGCTGTACTCTGCAGGCAAGCTGTTCCTTGGTCTATCTCACCTCTGCTTCCCCTGAATACAGACCAGCAAGCTGCACTCTCCAAGCAAGCTGTTCCTTGATCTTTCTCACCTCTGCTTCCCCTGAATACAGACCAGCAAGCTGCACTCTCCAAGCAAGCTGTTCCTTGGTCTATCTCACCTCTGCTTCCCCTGAATACAGACCAGCAAGCTGCACTCTCCAAGCAAGACCAGCAAGCTGCACTCTCCAAGCAAGCTGTTCCTTGGTCTATCTCACCTCTGCTTCCCCTGAATACAGACCAGCAAGCTGCACTCTCCAAGCAAGCTTTTCCTTGGTCTATCTCACCTCTGCTTCCCTTGAATACAGACCAGCAAGCTGCACTCTCCAGCAAGACCAGCAAGCTGCACTCTCCAAGCAAGCTGTTCCTTGATCTATCTCACCTCTGCTTCCCCTGAATACAGACCAGCAAGCTGCACTCTCCAAGCAAGCTGTTCCTTGGTCTATCTCACCTCTGCTTCCCCTGAACACAGACCAGCAAGCTGCACTCTCCAAGCAAGCTGTTACTTGGTCTATCTCACCTCTGCTTCCCCTGAATACAGACCAGCAAGCTGCACTCTCCAAGCAAGACCAGCAAGCTGCACTCTCCAAGCAAGCTGTTCCTTGGTCTATCTCACCTCTGCCTCCCCTGAAAACAGACCAGCAAGCTGCACTCTCCAAGCAAGCTGTTCCTTGGTCTATCTCACCTCTGCTTCCACTGAATACAGACCAGCAAGCTGCACTCTCCAAGCAAGCTGTTCCTTGGTTTATCTCACCTCTGCTTCCCCTGAATACAGACCAGCAAGCTGCACTCTCCAAGCCAGCTGTTCCTTGGTCTATCTCACCTCTGCTTCCCCTGAATACAGACCAGCAAGCTGCACTCTCCAAGCAAGCTGTTCCTTTGTCTATCTCACCTCTGCTTCCAATGAAAACAGACCAGCAAGCTGCACTCTCCAAGCAAGCTGTTCCTTGGTTTATATCACCTCTGCTTCCCCTGAATACAGACCAGCAAGCTGCACTCTCCAAGCAAGCTGTTCCTTGGTCTATCTCACCTCTGCTTCCCCTGAACACAGACCAGCAAGCTGCACTCTCCAAGCAAGCTGTTCCTTGGTCTATCTCACCTCTGCCTCCCCTGAATACAGACCAGCAAGCTGCACTCTCCAAGCAAGCTGTTCCTTGGTCTATCTCACCTCTGCTTCCCCTGAACACAGACCAGCAAGCTGCACTCTCCAAGCAAGCTGTTCCTTGGTCTATCTCACCTCTGCCTCCCCTGAATACAGACCAGCAAGCTGCACTCTCCAAGCAAGCTGTTCCTTGGTCTATCTCACCTCTGCTTCCCCTGAATACAGACCAGCAAGCTGCACTCTCCAAGCAAGCTGTTCCTTGATCTTTCTCACCTCTGCTTCCCCTGAATACAGACCAGCAATCTGCACTCTCCAAGCAAGCTGTTCCTTGGTCTATCTCACCTCTGCTTCCCCTGAACACAGACCAGCAAGCTGCACTCTCCAAGCAAGCTGTTCCTTGGTCTACCTCACCTCTGCTTCCCCTGAATACAGACCAGCAAGCTGCACTCTCCAAGCAAGACCAGCAAGCTGCACTCTCCAAGCAAGCTGTTCCTTGGTTTATCTCACCTCTGCTTCCCCTGAATACAGACCAGCAAGGTGCACTCTCCAAGCAAGCTGTTCCTTGGTCTATCTCACCTCTGCTTCCCCTGAATACAGACCAGCAGTGTGCACTCTCCAAGCAAGCTGTTCCTTGGTCTATCTCACCTCTGCTTCCCCTGAACATAGACCAGCAAGCTGTACTCTGCAGGCAAGCTGTTCCTTGGTCTATCTCACCTCTGCTTCCCCTGAATACAGACCAGCAATCTGCACTCTCCAAGCAAGCTGTTCCTTGGTCTATCTCACCTCTGCTTCCCCTGAACACAGACCAGCAAGCTGCACTCTCCAAGCAAGCTGTTCCTTGGTCTACCTCACCTCTGCTTCCCCTGAATACAGACCAGCAAGCTGCACTCTCCAAGCAAGACCAGCAAGCTGCACTCTCCAAGCAAGCTGTTCCTTGGTTTATCTCACCTCTGCTTCCCCTGAATACAGACCAGCAAGGTGCACTCTCCAAGCAAGCTGTTCCTTGGTCTATCTCACCTCTGCTTCCCCTGAATACAGACCAGCAGTGTGCACTCTCCAAGCAAGCTGTTCCTTGGTCTATCTCACCTCTGCTTCCCCTGAACATAGACCAGCAAGCTGTACTCTGCAGGCAAGCTGTTCCTTGGTCTATCTCACCTCTGCTTCCCCTGAATACAGACCAGCAAGCTGCACTCTCCAAGCAAGACCAGCAAGCTGCACTCTCCAAGCAAGCTGTTCCTTGGTCTATCTCACCTATGCTTCCCCTGAATACAGACCAGCAAGCTGCACTCTCCAAGCAAGCTGTTCCTTGGTCTATCTCACCTCTGCTTCCACTGAATACAGACCAGCAAGCTGCACTGTCCAAAAAAGCTGTTCCTTGGTTTATCTCACCTCTGCTTCCCCTGAATACAGACCAGCAAGCTGCACTCTCCAAGCAAGCTGTTCCTTGGTCTATCTCACCTCTGCTTCCCTTGAATACAGACCAGCAAGCTGCACTCTCCAAGCAAGCTGTTCCTTGGTCTATCTCACCTCTGCTTCCCTTGAATACAGACCAGCAAGCTGCACTCTCCAAGCAAGCTGTTCCTTGGTCTATCTCACCTCTGCTTCCCCTGAACACAGACCAGCAAGCTGCACTCTCCAAGCAAGCTGTTCCTTGGTCTATCTCACCTCTGCTTCCCCTGAATACAGACCAGCAAGCTGCACTCTCCAAGCAAGCTGTTCCTTGGTCTATCTCACCTCTGCTTCCCCTGAATACAGACCAGCAAGCTGCACTCTCCAAGCAAGCTTTTCCTTGGTCTATCTCACCTCGGCTTCCCTTGAATACAGACCAGCAAGCTGCACTCTCCAGCAAGACCAGCAAGCTGCACTCTCCAAGCAAGCTGTTCCTTGATCTATCTCACCTCTGCTTCCCCTGAACACAGACCAGCAAGCTGCACTCTCCAAGCAAGCTGTTCCTTGGTCTACCTCACCTCTGCTTCCCCTGAATACAGACCAGCAAGCTGCACTCTCCAAGCAAGACCAGCAAGCTGCACTCTCCAAGCAAGCTGTTCCTTGGTCTATCTCACCTCTTCTTCCCTGAATACAGACCAGCAAGGTGCACTCTCCAAGAAAGCTGTTCCTTGGTCTATCTCACCTCTGCTTCCCCTGAATACAGACCAGCAGTGTGCACTCTCCAAGCAAGACCAGCAAGCTGCACTCTCCAAGCAAGCTGTTCCTTGGTCTATCTCACCTCTGCTTCCCCTGAATACAGACCAGCAAGCTGCACTCTCCAAGCAAGGTATCTACAAGCAATCATCAGCTGCTGCCTTCTCTTCCTATAGATTAATATATACATTTTTCTGATATTATATTTAAGCACATTGTTTTTTACTTCCAGTTTTGTGAATGTAAGCCTTTTTTGATGTATAGTTTTACTCTGATGCACATCCTTTGACTTCCTTTGCCTAATTACTCCTCCCCACCTAATTTTACACATCTCTGTCTGTCCAGCTGTTCCTTGGTCTATCTCACCTCTGCTTCCCCTGAATACAGACCAGCAAGCTGCACTATCCAAGCAAGGTATCTACAAGCAATCTTCTGCTGCTACCTTCTCTTCCTATAGATTAATATATTAATTTTTCTGATATTATATTTAAGCACATTGTTTTTTTACTACCAGTTTTGTGAATGTAAGCCTTTTTTGATGTATAGTTTTACTCTGATGCACATCCTGTGACTTCCTTTGCCTAATTACTCCTCCCCACCTAATTTTACACATCTCTGTCTGTCCAGCTGTTCCTTGGTCTATCTCACCTCTGCTTCCCCTGAATACAGACCAGCAAGCTGCACTCTCCAAGCAAGCTGTTCCTTGGTCTATCTCACCTCTGCTTCCCCTGAATACAGACCAGCAAGCTGCATTCTCCAAGCAAGGTATCTACAAGCAATCATCTGCTGCTACCTTCTCTTCCTATAGATTAATATATTAATTTTTCTGATATTATATTTAAGCACATTGTTTTTTTACTTCCAGTTTTGTGAATGTAAGCCTTCTTTGATGTATAGTTTTACTCTGATGCACATCCTGTGACTTCCTTTGCCTAATTACTCCTCCCCACCTATTTTACACATCTCTGTCTGTCCAGCTGTTCCTTGGTCTATCTCACCTCTGCTTCCCCTGAATACAGACCAGCAAGCTGCACTCTCCAAGCAAGCTGTTCCTTGGTCTATCTCACCTCTGCTTCCCCTGAATACAGACCAGCAAGCTGCACTCTCCAAGCAAGACCAGCAAGCTGCACTCTCCAAGCAAGCTGTTCCTTGGTCTATCTCACCTCTGCTTCCCCTGAATACAGACCAGCAAGCTGCACTCTCCAAGCAAGGTATCTACAAGCAATCATCTGCTGCTACCTTCTCTTCCTATAGATTAATATATTAATTTTTCTGATATTATATTTAAGCACATTGTTTTTTTACTACCAGTTTTGTGAATGTAAGCCTTTTTTGATGTATAGTTTTACTCTGATGCACATCCTGTGACTTCCTTTGCCTAATTACTCCTCCCCACCTAATTTTACACATCTCTGTCTGTCCAGCTGTTCCTTGGTCTATCTCACCTCTGCTTCCCCTGAATACAGACCAGCAAGCTGCACTCTCCAAGCAAGCTGTTCCTTGGTCTATCTCACCTCTGCTTCCCCTGAATACAGACCAGCAAGCTGCATTCTCCAAGCAAGGTATCTACAAGCAATCATCTGCTGCTACCTTCTCTTCCTATAGATTAATATATTAATTTTTCTGATATTATATTTAAGCACATTGTTTTTTTACTTCCAGTTTTGTGAATGTAAGCCTTCTTTGATGTATAGTTTTACTCTGATGCACATCCTGTGACTTCCTTTGCCTAATTACTCCTCCCCACCTATTTTACACATCTCTGTCTGTCCAGCTGTTCCTTGGTCTATCTCACCTCTGCTTCCCCTGAATACAGACCAGCAAGCTGCACTCTCCAAGCAAGCTGTTCCTTGGTCTATCTCACCTCTGCTTCCCCTGAATACAGACCAGCAAGCTGCACTCTCCAAGCAAGACCAGCAAGCTGCACTCTCCAAGCAAGCTGTTCCTTGGTCTATCTCACCTCTGCTTCCCCTGAATACAGACCAGCAAGCTGCATTCTCCAAGCAAGGTATCTACAAGCAATCATCTGCTGCTACCTTCTCTTCCTATAGATTAATATATTAATTTTTCTGATATTATATTTAAGCACATTGTTTTTTTACTACCAGTTTTGTGAATGTAAGCCTTTTTTGATGTATAGTTTTACTCTGATGCACATCCTGTGACTTCCTTTGCCTAATTACTCCTCCCCACCTAATTTTACACATCTCTGTCTGTCCAGCTGTTCCTTGGTCTATCTCACCTCTGCTTCCCCTGAATACAGACCAGCAAGCTGCACTCTCCAAGCAAGCTGTTCCTTGGTCTATCTCACCTCTGCTTCCCCTGAATACAGACCAGCAAGCTGCACTCTCCAAGCAAGACCAGCAAGCTGCACTCTCCAAGCAAGCTGTTCCTTGGTCTATCTCACCTCTGCTTCCCCTGAATACAGACCAGCAAGCTGCACTCTCCAAGCAAGGTATCTACAAGCAATCATCTGCTGCTACCTTCTCTTCCTATAGATTAATATATTAATTTTTCTGATATTATATTTAAGCACATTGTTTTTTTACTACCAGTTTTGTGAATGTAAGCCTTTTTTGATGTATAGTTTTACTCTGATGCACATCCTGTGACTTCCTTTGCCTAATTACTCCTCCCCACCTAATTTTACACATCTCTGTCTGTCCAGCTGTTCCTTGGTCTATCTCACCTCTGCTTCCCCTGAATACAGACCAGCAAGCTGCACTCTCCAAGCAAGCTGTTCCTTGGTCTATCTCACCTCTGCTTCCCCTGAATACAGACCAGCAAGCTGCATTCTCCAAGCAAGGTATCTACAAGCAATCATCTGCTGCTACCTTCTCTTCCTATAGATTAATATATAAATTTTTCTGATATTATATTTAAGCACATTGTTTTTTTACTTCCAGTTTTGTGAATGTAAGCCTTCTTTGATGTATAGTTTTACTCTGATGCACATCCTGTGACTTCCTTTGCCTAATTACTCCTCCCCACCTATTTTACACATCTCTGTCTGTCCAGCTGTTCCTTGGTCTATCTCACCTCTGTTTCCCCTGAATACAGACCAGCAAGCTGCACTCTCCAAGCAAGCTGTTCCTTGGTCTATCTCACCTCTGCTTCCCCTGAATACAGACCAGCAAGCTGCACTCTCCAAGCAAGACCAGCAAGCTGCACTCTCCAAGCAAGCTGTTCCTTGGTCTATCTCACCTCTGCTTCCCCTGAATACAGACCAGCAAGCTGCACTCTCCAAGCAAGGTATCTACAAGCAATCATCTGCTGCTACCTTCTCTTCCTATAGATTAATATATTAATTTTTCTGATATATTTAAGCACATTGTTTTTTTACTTCCAGTTTTGTGAATGTAAGCCTTCTTTGATGTATAGTTTTACTCTGATGCATATCCTGTGACTTCCTTTGCCTAATTACTCCTCCCCACCTAATTTTACACATCTCTGTCTGTCCAGCTGTTCCTTGGTCTATCTCACCTCTGCTTCCCCTGAATACAGACCAGCAAGCTGCACTCTCCAAGCAAGACCAGCAAGCTGCACTCTCCAAGCAAGCTGTTCCTTGGTCTATCTCACCTCTGCTTCCCCTGAATACAGACCAGCAAGCTGCACTCTCCAAGCAAGGTATCTACAAGCAATCATCTGCTGCTACCTTCTCTTCCTATAGATTAATATATTAATTTTTCTGATATTATATTTAAGCACATTGTTTTTTTTACTTCCAGTTTTGTGAATGTAAGCCTTCTTTGATGTATAGTTTTACTCTGATGCACATCCTGTGACTTCCTTTGCCTAATTACTCCTCCCCACCTAATTTTACATATCTCTGTCTGTCCAGCTGTTCCTTGGTCTATCTCACCTCTGCTTCCCCTGAATACAGACCAGCAATCCCCTCCCTCCCTGCTCCACTCCCACCCACCCCTGGTTTACTTTAATTTATTGAAACACTAAAACTGCTTGCACCTGATCAATCAGCTGCAAATGATTACTATCCCTACTTCCTCCTCTTAGATCACTCTCCTAGCTACTATGTTCCCTTTCACTTTCTCTTCACCTTAAGCTCTAGTGTTATTCTCAGTCTATCCTCCTCACTTGCTCCACATTATGTCTCCAACACCATTAATATCTCTCCTTCCCTATTTTCCTCCCCTCTGCTCTGCTCCCACAAGCTCCTCTCCTTCCTCCAATCACTACTTCATTCATGTTCTAAAGACCACAAGCAGAAAACTCATCTCATCTCCCTGCTTATTTTGCTGCTGGAGTTCTATCTCCTAACCCTGACCCCTCACTCAGTCCCACCTCTCATCTACTCTTTTCAGCAACAAGGTTATTAACTCTGTCCTTAATCCATGTGTTTCAATTTTCTCCTCCATGTCTAAAATGTACCCTCCACCACTTATTTCCAAGTTCTTATATCTTCCCACCTAAGCAAACTTTCACTCATCCCTCCTGACCCTGCTATTCCTTACTTTTCTTCCCCAGACTTCTGCCTCTTCCATTCCTTTTAGATTGTAAGTAGCAAGTTTTCAGTCTTGTAGGGTGCTTTGGGAAAAAGCACTCTCTACAAAGACTCTAAGCTCAAAACAGGGCCCTCCATTTTTCAGTTGTTAATATTGTATTTTTCCCTGTTCTCTCCCCTTGTACAGCGCTACGGAATACGTCGGCGCGTTACAAATAAACGATAATAATAATAATAATAATAACTACTGAACTTTTGTTCCTGATGTACTCTCCTTGGAGGAGAGGTCTTCCACACACGGTCCTGGATGATGGAGATTCATACAGGGTGGAAGGAAGACGGCGCGGCTCCAGTTAAGCTACGGCGTTTGTGGAGTCTGTGGTGGTTGTGGTGTCCGGTGCGGTGCTTTTAGTCCTCGGCACAAGCTAGGACGCGTCCATCAATGGAGGTACCCAGTCGGGGTGCCAGGAGATCCGTTACAACTTAGGTTTTTTTATTTTCTGTAATGTAGGTTTTTTATTTGTAGTGACTTATGTTTTTTTATTTTCTGTCATTAGAGTGGTGGGGTGGTTATTAGGGCGTAGGTAGTGTAGGTAGGTAGTGTAAGTGTTAATAGATTAGTGTAGAGGGGGGTTCGTTTAGATTTAATGGTTTATTGGGGCTTATAGTGTAGCGTTTGTAGTTAGTGTCATGATGGACCTTGAGGACCGTAATGGCACTTATGCGGTTATTGTTAGGGTTTAAACAGCCCCATAAGGGCCATATTATACCCTTATGGTACTGATGGGTTAAATAGAGGCTTATGGGGATCTGTACTTTATTGACCCCCATGAGTGACAGGGTTAAATGCTTATGGGGGTCTGTATTGACCCACATGAGTTATAGGGTTAAGTGCTTATGGGGGTCTGTATTGACCCCCATGAGTGACAGGGTTAATTATTGGCTTATGGGGGTTTGTATTGACCCCCATGAGTGACATGGTTAATTATTGGCCTTATGGGGGTCTGTTTTGACCCCCATGAGTAACAGGGTTAATTATTGGCTTATGGGTGTCTGTATTGACACCCATGAGTGACAGAGTTAATTATTGGCTTATGGGAGTATGTATTGACCCCCATGAGTTATAGGGTTAAGTGCTTATGGGTGTCTGTATTGACCCCCATCAGTTATACGGTTAATAAAGGCCTTATGGGGGTCTGTATTGACCCCCACAAGTTATAGGGTTAATTATTAGCTTATGGGGGTCTCTATTGACTCCCATGAGTTATGGGGTTAATTAAGTGCTTATAGGGGTCTGTATTGACCCCCATGAGTAATAGGGTTAATTAAGATCTTATGGGGGTCTGTATTGACCCCCATGAGTAATAGGGTTAATTAAGGTCTTATGGGGGTCTGTATTGACCCCCATGAGTGACAGGGTTACTTATTGGTTTATAGGGGTCTGTATTGACCCCCATGAGTGACAGGGTTAAGTGTTTATTGGGGCCTGTATTGACCCCCATGAGTGACAGGGTTAATTATTGGCTTATGGAGGTCTGTATTGACTCTGATGAGTGACAGGGTTAATTATTGGCCTTATGGGGGTCTATATTAACCCCCATGAGTGACAGGGTTAATTATTGGCTTATGGGGGTCTGTATTAACCCCCATGAGTGACAGGGTTAATTAAGGCCTTATGGGGGTCTCTATTGACCCTAATGAGTTATGGGGTTAAGTGCTTATAGGGGTCTGTATTGACCCCCATGAGTTATAGGGTTAATTAAGACCTTATGGAGGTCTGTATTGACCCCATGAGTGACAGGGTTAATTATTGGCCTTATCAGGGTCTGTATTGACCCCCATGAGTGACAGGGTTAAGTGCTTATAGGGGTCTGTATTGACTACCATAAGTGACACGGTTAATTATTGGCTTATGGGAGTATGTATTGACCCCCATGAGTTATAGGGTTAAGTGCTTATGGGGGTCTGTATTGATCCCCATCAGTTATACGGTTAACTAAGGCCATATGGGGGTCTGTATTGACCCCCACAAGTTATAGGGTTAATTATTAGCTTATGGGGGTCTCTATTGACTCCCATGAGTTATGGGGTTAATTAAGTGCTTATAGGGGTCTGTATTGACCCCCATGAGTAATAGGGTTAATTAAGATCTTATGGGGGTCTGTATTGACCCCCATGAGTAATAGGGTTAATTAAGGTATTATGGGGGTCTGTATTGTCCCCCATGAGTGACAGGGTTACTTATTGGTTTATAGGGGTCTGTATTGACCCCCATGAGTGACAGGGTTAAGTGTTTATTGGGGCCTGTATTGACCCCCATGAGTGACAGGGTTAATTATTGGCTTATGGAGGTCTGTATTGACTCTGATGAGTGACAGGGTTAATTATTGGCCTTATGGGGGTCTATATTAACCCCCATGAGTGACAGGGTTAATTATTGGACTTATGGGAGTCTGTATTGACCCCCATGAGTTATAGGGTTAAGTGCTTATGGTGGTCTGTATTGACCCCCATGAGTGACAGGGTTAATTATTGGCTTATGCGGGTCTGTATTAACCCCCATGAGTGACAGGGTTAATTAAGGCCTTATGGGGGTCTCTATTGACCCTAATGAGTTATGGGGTTAAGTGCTTATAGGGGTCTGTATTGACCCCCATGAGTTATAGGGTTAATTAAGACCTTATGGAGGTCTGTATTGACCCCCATGAGTGACAGGGTTAAGTGCTTATAGGGGTCTGTATTGACTACCATAAGTGACACGGTTAATTTTTGGCTTATGGGAGTATGTATTGACCTCCATGAGTTATAGGGTTAAGTGCTTATGGGGGTCTGTATTGACCCCCATCAGTTATACGGTTAATTAAGGCCTTATGGGGGTCTGTATTGACCCCCACAAGTTATAGGGTTAATTATTAGCTTATGGGGGTCTGTATTGACCCCCATGAGTAATAGGGTTAATTAAGATCTTATGGGGGTCTGTATTGACCCCCATGAGTAATAGGGTTAATTAAGGTCTTATGGGGGTCTGTATTGACCCCCATGAGTGACAGGGTTACTTATTGGTTTATAGGGGTCTGTATTGACCCCCATGAGTGACAGGGTTAAGTGTTTATTGGGGCCTGTATTGACCCCCATGAGTGACAGGGTTAATTATTGGCTTATGGAGGTCTGTATTGACTCTGATGAGTGACAGGGTTAATTATTGGCCTTATGGGGGTCTATATTAACCCCCATGAGTGACAGGGTTAATTATTGGACTTATGGGAGTCTGTATTGACCCCCATGAGTTATAGGGTTAAGTGCTTATGGTGGTCTGTATTGACCCCCATGAGTGACAGGGTTTTTATTGGCTTATGGGGTTTTGTATTAACCCCTATGAGTGACAGGGTTAATTAAGGCCTTATGGGGGTCTCTATTGACCCTCATGAGTTATAGGGTTAAGTGCTTATAGGGGTCTGTATTGACCCCCATGAGTTATAGGGTTAATTAAGACCTTATGGAGGTCTGTATTGACCCCATGAGTGACAGGGTTATTTATTAGCTTATGGGGGTCTGTATTGACCCCCATGAGTGACAGGGTTAATTATTGGCTGATGGAGGTCTGTATTGACCCCCATGAGTTATAGGTTTAAATTAGGCCATATAGGGGTCTGTATTGACCCCCATGAGTTATAGGGTTAATTATGACCTTATGGGGGTCTGTATTGACCCCCATGAGTGACAGGGTTAATTATTGGCTGATGTAGGTCTGTATTGACCCCCATGAGTTATAGGTTTAAATTAGGCCATATGGGGGTCTGTATTGATCCCCATGAGTTATAGGGTTAATTATTGGCCTTATGGGGTCTGTATTGACCCCCATGAGTTATAGGGTTAAGTGCTTATGGGGGTCTGTATTGACCCCCATGAGTGACAGGGTAAATTATTGGCTTATGGGGGTCGGTATTGCCCCCCATGAATGACAGGGTTAATTAAGGCCTTATGGGGGTCTCTATTAACCCTCATGAGTTATGGGGTTAAATAAGTGCTTATAGGGGTCTTTATTGACCCCCATGAGTTATAGGGTTAATTAAGACCTTATGGAGGTCTGTATTGACCCCCATGAGTCACAGGATTAATTATTGGCCTTATCGGGGTCTGTATTGACCCCCGTGAGTGACAGGGTTAAGTGCTTATGGGGGTCTGTATTGACCCCCATGAGTTATAGGGTTAATTATTGGCTTATGGGGGTCTGTATTGACCCCCATGAGTTATGGGGTTAGTTAAGTGCTTATGGGGGGTCTGTATTGACCCCCATGAGTGACAGGGTTAATTAAGTCCTTATGGGGGTCTCTATTGACCCCCATGACTTATAGGGTTAAATGCTTATGGGGGGCTGTATTGACCCCCATGAGTTATAGGGTTAAATAAGGCCTTATGGGGTCTGTATTGACCCCCATGAGAAACAGGGTTAATTATTGGCTTATGGGGCATCTGTATTGACCCCCATGAGTTATGGGGTTAATTAAGTGATTATGTTGATTTTTTTTGACCCCCATGAGTTATGCGGTTAATTTTAGTTGGCCGGGGTTATTACTATTTAGCTTGAGTCCTTTCAGGACCTTTACGGTACTTTAAGGACCCGCGAGGCGGGAATTGTAAAAATTGAAATGCAGCGGGGTCACGATCGGTGCCGATCTGGGACCCCCGCTGCAAGGGGTTAATGTGGGAGGGCTGCGGGGGTCCCTATGGACCCCTGCAGCAAGGGGTTAATGTGGGGACACTTTGGGGGTCCCAATGGGGACCCCCAGCATAGAGGGTGTTAATTTTAGGTGCCGCGGCCGGGAGTGTTAAGTGTGCAGTGGGCCCGTTAAGCAGCCACGGCGGGGAAGTTAAACATTTTAAACGCAGAGGGTGCCTGATATATGCAGTTCACGGACCCCAGCTGCAAGGGGTTAATGTGGGGGGCTGTGGGTGTCCCAATGGGGACCCCCAGCATAGATGGGGGTAAATTTTATTTCCCGCGGCCGGGATTGTTAATAGTGTGCCGCGATTCCTTTAAGGAGCCACGATGGGGAATTTAATTTTTTTAAATACAGCAGGGACATGATCTATGCAGATCGGGGTCCCCCGCTGAGAGGGGTTAATGTGGGGAGATGTTTATAGGGAGCAGGCGGGAGCCTCACACAGCTGTCTCAAGCTGCTCCGAGGCAGCACGTAGAGGCATTAGGATCCCTTGCTAGCACTTTTTGTGCCCGTAGGGATTCACCTCATAGATTTAAGGCTGCGTGTGACTCCGTAGCTCTCTCAGAGCCTATTCTGGGCCATTTTTCGGAGTCATCTCGCAAAGCAGGCTGCAACGGATTCGGTCCTTGCAAACATAAAAAAAACTGCCTTTTGCCAAGACCGAGAGAACTACGAGGGATAATTTAATGAGGCCCTAAGATAGAAGCTACTTAAGGTGTTTATTCTATCTCTCTGCTGCATCCAAATAATCCTTTTTTAGAGTAATATCCATTCATAAATCCTTTGAATCTATTAAAGGACCACAGTACATTAGTAAAAGCTTTACATGTTTGTGAAGTATGCAAGAAACTAGCAGCTGTAGCATATATGTAATTTGTGGGCATAAAAGCATTATTTTTAACAAATGAGGTGGTGACAGTGGATTCGATAAATAACTTTAAAAAGGGACTAGATACTTTTTTTAAAGAAATAGGTAATTCAGGGTTATCTTGGATAATTAGAGTATTAACCCAGGGAGCAATCCGATTTTTTCCTTTTTGAGACGATTGGCAAAGTTTCACTGGTGTTTTTTTTTCTGTTTGCCTTCCTTTGGATCAAATAACAATTAATTTGCAGATTGCAGATTATCAAAGGAGATCTAAAAAGGTTGAACATCACGTTCAACCTTTTTAGATCTCCTTTGATAATCTGCAATCTGCAAATTAATTGACTAAAAGTAATTTTTCAACTTCATTTACTATGTTACTATGTAACTATTATAAGAGAACATGTTTATTTTAGAAAATTCTGTTAGTGCACTGTATCACATATTAAAATTGTCCAACTCCGATTCGTCGTCACGCTGTGTTGCGTAGTTCGTACGACTTAGCGATGAGCGCCACAGGCGCTCATTGCCCAGCGAGCCTCGTGCAGTGAGGCGAGCCGTCAACCCGTACCACTTTGCCGATCGTATGACTTAGCGATGAGTGCCGCAGGCGCTAATCGACTGGCAAGCCGTTAAACCGTACCACTTTGCCGATCGTACGACCGTAGCACTTTGGCAATGAGCGCCGCAGACGCTCATTGCAGGCGAGACTCGCACAGCGAGGCGAGCTGTTAAACCGTAGCACTTTGGCAATGAGCGCCGCAGGCGCTCATTGCAAGCGAGCCTCGCGTAGGGAGGCGAGCCGTTAAAACGTAGCACTTTTTGAAACAAGACGCAGGACTTAGAAAAAAAATACGAGATAAAAAAAATTAGAGAAACAAAACATTTAAAAAAACACTCAATACACACAAAAAAAATAACAAAAAGGTCACTTACAGCATGGGGAACCAGGCAGGACGTCTGGGAGTGAGGTGGAACTCCAATTTACATCGATTTAGACAAGTTAGAAAGATCAAAAATCGGCTAAGCGAGAAGAAAATGGGCGCCGGAAAAAATGAAAACGAGGCTATATTACTACGAACTGCGTAAAACACAGCCACAGGCGTATGTGCTCGAAAAATAACGAGACAAAGGATGCGCAATAACCACACAATGAGTAAAAAAGACAGTAGCGAGTACATTTTACGAAACGCAATTACAGATTTACGCATTAACACAGATTTCCCGCCTTTGTCTCGCGCCACATCGGATTTCCTGCCTAAAACTACGCATTTGTCTTGTGGAACAGCTGATTTCCCGCCTAAAACAATGCATTTGTCTTGCGCACAAAGCCTATATATAGGGCACACTTGATACATAACACACTTTCTCCTCAGGTGATGACAGTCTTACTGGACGTTTTCTGATGCCGGAAAATCTCAAGAGATTGTTAGCTCTTCAGGATACTGCTTCAGCAATATTACATTAAAAAAGGTAAATATTATTAATAATTATTAATTATCATTAATAATTATTAATTAGTAAATGATTACTTACTTAATAAATAAATGTTAAAAAATAGTAAATGTAATTAATAGAAAAATAATATCGGGCTTACCTGTGTGAAACAATTGTCAATAACATTCATAATGTACATTAATTAATTAATTAATTAATCATTAATATCAAAATTAGTTAACGTTTAAGAACGTGAATAAAAAAGCAACACATTGATTCATTAATTATTAATGTACATTAATTTAATAATGAATTTGTTATATATCGTGATTACCTGTGTGAAAGAATTGTAAATAACATTCATAATGTGCTTTATTTAATTATTAATTAATCATTACTAATCATTAATATCAAAAAAGATTAACGTTTAAGAATGTGCATAAAAAAAGGAACACGTTGATTAATTACTTATTAATGTATATTATTTTAATAATTCAGTTCTTATATATTTAGTATAAAATAAACCCCCCCAAAAAATGGCTAAATACTCATTCTTACATCTTGATGTTAGATTTAGTCACACATTACTTTAATATTAATGAACATTAATTGATTCTTATTTCATTAGTAATGTACATTATTTTAATAATTCAGTTGTAACATACTCATTTTAAAATACCCCTCAAACAAAAAAAAAGGCAATAGACTCATGCTTACGTCTTGACGTTATATTTAGTCAGACATTAATTTAAGATTAATACACATTAATTGAGTCTTATTTAAAGACTAACAGTAATATTGATTGTATGTTTTTAATCTATGCTTACATATGTGTGTTCATGCTGATTGATTGATATATTTATTTCATGTTTTTAATCTATGCAAAAATGTGTATGTTAAGCCTCAGTAATTGATACAGATGAAGCAACATATTATATATTAATTTTACTATTTTGGATAATTGCAGTGAACTGTAGCTGAATGAACAGAGACAGTGACGTTTGGACACATTGAACATCATAAATATAATTTTGACAGGTACAGAATTTGAATTATATAACTACAGCAAGATATTAAAAAATATGCTTTTAGGTTTTTAATGTAGCCAAATATAAGTCTGTTCATTTAATCATAGTGATGAAGCACAAGATTAAAAATATTCTCAATTTCATTTAACAGTTTGTTTGGATCTGCAAGGGAATCAACACACAGCGTGACGTTTGCAGCCTTTGAACAACATCAACATCATCTTCACAGGTATAACATTTAATTTTGTAGTGATGCATAGAAAAAGGCTATATTATATTTTGTTAAAAAATGGAGAGTACTTATTCAGTCATTAACGTATGATATTTAGTCATAACTTTGCCAAAATTTTTAACATGCACTTATGTAAAGTTGAAAAGACAATACTAATAAATATTAATATTTAAAAAAAATAACAAGCTTACAACACTTGCGAAAAAAATAAATTGATGGTATGCAGTGAATTCAATCAAAAATGAATGGAATTGAAGGATAATAATATAAATATATATATGTCAATAAAATACTTTGAAAAATGGTTTCATTTATTTCAGTCTAAAAAAGTACAACATTTTAAAATGCTTGATTAGTTTATTCATCTACTTTAATGGAACAGTACAAAAACAAAATAAAAATATGTATACAAAACAAAGAACAAACAATAATTACATCTCTATTTACAATTACAGATTAAAATGGCGGAGAATGGAGAAGACAAAATTGAACGCAAAAGAAGATTGGGAAGGGAAAGGAAGCAAAGGCGGAGAGATGCTCCTACACCGGAAACTTCACAACGCTTGCGAGAAGAAGATCGACAGAGACTTTTAAATAAAAGAAAGATGAGTAAGAAAGCTGCAAGTGAGTGTGTTGGGGCTTCCAAGAAACGTAAAAGTAAACAAAAACATCTCTGTGAAACATTGTCCAATGATTCCATTTTGCAGAATGACTTAAATGTAGACACACAAGAAAACAATGTACAGATAGAAAGTGGGTCTGATATCTATGTTGAAGAAATGCATGACAATGTGTTTACTACTGCAGTAAAAGTAGATACTCATTATTGTGGGTTACTTAATGTGGTTTGTCAGTTTTGTGGGGCCTATCATTTTATAAAGGAAAGACCTACTGATGGAAATTTCATTAGTTGCTGTCAGAAAGGAAAGGTGAAACTTCCACTAAGACACCCATTTCCATATTATTTAGAATGCATAATGAGCGATCCAACATTTCCAAATTATAATAATTTCAAACACAACATAAGGTCTTATAACAGTGCAATTTCATTTGCTTCAATGGGTGCAACATTAGCAGAAAATGTACCAGGACATGGTCCTTACTGTTTTAGAGTTCAAGGTCAAATTTACCACCGAACTTCACATTTACACCCACAAGAAGTAGAGCAAAGGAAATTTGCACAGTTATATGTCTTAGATACAATGGAAGCTGTTGAACAAAGAATGACACTTCCAGAAAATAAACAGTGTTTGCGCATAGTCTTTGAACAGCTGGATAAAATTATGCAAAAAAACCATATAGTCAAGCATACAAACAATTAGCACAGCTTGAAAAAGAACAACAGGAACATGCTCAAAGACATCAATTGCCTACACCAAGAGTAAATATGGTGTTAAAAAGAGATTGCAACACTGATCAAAGAAGATATAATTTACCTACAGTAAATGAGGTTGCCATGGTGTTTAAAAATGAAGATGGTGAACCACCTTTTCAGCGGGATATTAGAATATATCTACGCAATGAAGAACAACCATTTATCAACATCAATATATTAAGCTGTAATTTAGATCCAATGACATATCCCATTTTCTTTACAAATGGGGAACCTGGATGGGAACCAAAATTACAATTGGAAAGGTATCCCAATACTAAACTTCATATTAGATCTAATATTTCCATGCTGGAATATAAAGTTGCACAAACTGCTATCCGGGATTGTTTTAATCCAATTTTACATGGAGGCAAACTCACTCAACAATGGATTATTGATTCATATTTACAAGTTGAAGCCAATAATCTAAATTTCATTAAATATCAACAAAATAAATTACGAGTAGAACAGTATTGTGGATTAATGGATTATGTGGCAGATTTAGCTTCCAACAGAGACATTCCAGCTGGAAGAGCAATTATTTTGCAATCCAGTTTGCAAGGATCTCCTCGCAATATGCGAGAAAGGTATAATGATTCCATGGCTATTGTCACAAAATTTAGAAAACCAGATTTATGTATTACATTCACATGTAATCCACAATGACCAGAGATCAAGGAAAATTTGAATCTGAGACAAACTACTTCTGACCGACCAGATTTAGTGGCAAGAGTATTCAAAATCAAACTCAATTCATTAATACATGATATCACTAAAGCACACTTATTTAGACAATGTGTGGCTTTTATTTACACCATTGAATTTCAAAAAAGTGGATTGCCACATGCTCACATACTTTTAATACTGCAGGAAAAAGATAAATTGAACACTGCAGAGAGAGTGGATTCACTAATTTCCAAACAATTGCCAGATAAAGAAAAATATACAAAACTTTGGGAGATTGTTACACATAGAATGATTCATGGCCTATGTGGAGAGATGAATCCTAATTCACCATGTATGGAAAATAATAAATGTACTAAAGAATTTCCAAAACAATTTCAAATGCAAACTTATGCAAATTGTGATGGATATCCTTTGTATAAAAGAACACAAGGACAAACAGCTATTATCCATGGCCAAAAGGTTGATAATAGATTTGTCATTCCATACAATCCACATTTGCTCATCAAGTACAATGCACACATCAATGTGGAAGCTTGCACTTCGATTAAATCAATTAAGTATGTGTATAAATATATATACAAAGGATATGACGCAGCTACTGTTGTTGTACAAGGTGCTGCAAATGAAAATGAAAATCCAATTTTACATGATGAACTATCAAATTATTTAGATGCTCGGTATGTGAGTGCTCCGGAAGCAATGTGGCGCCTTTTGAAATTTGAGATGCATGATCGATCACATGCTATCTATCGTTTAGCTGTACATTTGCCTCAAAGTCAGTTGGTTTGCTTTACTGCAGGAAATGAAAGAACTGCATTATATCAAAGTGAAGACAGAGATACCACACTTACTGCATGGTTTAAATTAAACTGTCAGGATACGCAGGCCAGACAATTTTTATACATAGAGATAACATATCACTATGTATTTGTAAATGGTCTATGGCGACAATGAAGAAGAGATGCACATAAAACTATACCACGCATTTATACCGTCAGTCCAAGGGACATTGAACGTTTCAGCTTAAGATTACTTCTGCTACATGTTCCCGGTTCACAGAGTTTTGAGCATTTACGTACAGTGAATGACATAGTTTATGATACATTCCTATCAGCTGCAAGACATCAACATTTCATAGCTGATGCTGAATGGGAAGCGGTGTCTGGAAGAAGCAGCACTATGTCAAATGCCTAAGCAAATGAGAGAACAATTTGCATTCATTTGCATATTTTGCAATGTACCTGATGCTTTCACTTTGTGGGAAACATTTACATTAAGCATGTCTGAAGATTTCTTGAAACGTTACAGAGAACCAATAGCTCTGTTAAAAACATTGATGGAAATACAAGAAATATTGTTGGCTCATGGATTAAATTGTGCAAGTTTTAATTTACCAGATCCAGGACTTATAGATGACATAAATTTTGATGATTATGACACTGAGCTACAAAAACAAAAAACCCAAGAAACACTGGCAACTTTAAATACTTTACAGTTAGAAGCATTTCATGCAATCACAAATGCTACAGATGATGAAATGGTCGATGACGGGTATTTCTATCTAGATGGCCCAGGTGGATCAGGAAAAACTTATCTGTACAATTGTTTGATGAGTTATATTCAATCACAGGGTCAGATAGCTATGCCATTTGCAACAACTGGAATTGCTGCACTTTTGTTAGATGGTGGTAGAACTGTGCATAGTGGATTTAAGCTGCCAGTTCCCATTTTGGAAACATCAGTGTCAGATATTCGATTGAATTCCTTACAAGCAAAAACATTTAAACTAACTAAACTAATTATCATAGACGAGGCAACAATGATGTCATGTCATGCATTGCAATGTATTGACAGATTTTTAAAAGAAGTGATGGATAATAAGTTGCCATTTGGTGGAAAGGTGATGCTGTTAGGAGGAGATTTTCGGCAAACATTACCTGTTGTGCCACACGGAAATAGAACGGAGATCATTAAAACACGTATCAAGACCAGTAAACTGTGGCAAATATTTACACATCTCAAATTAGAATTAAATATGAGATCTGAAGGTCAAAATGAATTCAATGATTGGCTCATTAAAATCGGAGAAGGAAAACATCCAGAAATACAGAATTTACCAAATGATACCATTGAAATTCATATCAGCCATATTTCTAAACACTCTTAATAATGAGGATTACTCAGACATTGCAAACAAAGTGATATTAACATCAAAAAATATCGATGCCTTGAATGTAAATAATGAAATTTTAAAACACATCAATGCACCACAAAAGAATTATTACAGTGCAGATTCAATTAGTATCAAATTTATTAATTCGTTAACACCATCTGGAATGCCACCACATATTTTACAATTGAAAAAAGGCGCAATTGTCATGTTATTGCGAAATATGAATCCAATAAAAGGACTTTGTAATGGGACCAGATTAATTGTGCATGAGTTAAAAGATAATTTTATACATGCAGAAATTATAACTGGGACCCATAAAGGCGAACGAGTTTTTATACCTAGAATTGATTTAGCTCCAAGTGAGAGTGGTTTGCCTTTTGTCCTTCAAAGGAGACAATTTCCAGTTATCATGGCATTTGCCATGACCATCAATAAATCCGAAGGACAAACTTTTAAGTCGGTTGGTATTTTTTTAAAGGAACCAGTTTTTGCACATGGACAACTGTATGTGGCTTTTTCAAGGTGCACTAATCCAAAAGAAATTAAAGTGCATGTTGAAGAAAACGAAACTCAGGGTCATTTATTGGACGATGGATGTGTTTACACCAAAAACATTGTCTACTATGAGGTGTTGGAAAGATAGAGGACAATGCTTTCATTTTAATGCCAACATTTTATGGTACTCAATATGATTGCACAAAAACAATATTTCAAGTAAAACACCTAAAGAATGGACAAAAAAACATAGAGAACAGTGGTTTGACTTCCAGTACAAAATTAAAGTACTCTGGGACTCTTTAAATAGGGGACCACTATTTCACTTATGAAAATCAATGTGATATTTGCAGAAAGGACAAACGCAAAAAAAAAAAAAAATACAACAAAACAACAGTAAAATATCCTTAAACAGATTGGAATGGGTTCAAAGTTTCATATTAACATGATTGGCCCCACAAAACAATTAACTGACTTTTTCATGATTTACAAGAGTTAAATGTTATTGTTTGATGTTACAATTTCAGATGTTAAATATGTGTATTTTCAATTTTTAAAAAAGTTTTTTAAATATATATGTGGTATAGTCAAACATGTATTGTTAGTATAAAGTTGAAGCATTTCATCATAATTGGAAATTTATTATTTAAAGACAAAGTATTGGTTCAGGGAGTAATCTGATCGCCAGTTAATGGGATCAGGAAGGAATTAATTTTTTCCCTCTTTGATACAATTGGCCAAATTTCAATAGGGGGGGGTTTATTGTTTGCCTTCCTCTGGATTCAATGCTAATTTAGTTTAACAAGAGTTTAACAAAAAAGTTACAAATGATAAAAAGCATGTTATTGTTAAAACTATTTACTTACTCAAAGTTAATATAGTCCACAGTTACTCAGTGATAAATATGTATTGAAAAGTGTTAGTATTGTTAAAAAAATGTTCAACGAATGTATAATATACAAGTTGCATGTTACAAAGTTTCATGTTAGACTTAAAAATATGTATGCATTAAAAGGTAAGACATTATTATATTGTTATTATATATATCACAATTAAAAGACTGAAGATTGAAAAAAAAAATATGTTGGTGAAATATAAGTTGAAAGTTAAAAAAAAAAAAAAAAGTTAAAAAAAAAAAGTGTATTTATTTGTAGAAAAAAAAGGGACAAATGTAGCTGACTCATTTTGTGTTGCAAACAAATTTCACAACATTTAATTTTTATTGACCGTCATTTTTTGACGGGCAAGTCGCTAGTCTATCATAATAGTCATATTTCCTTTACAGAGCAGGGCTATCAAAATGTGCATATATACTTGCAGGTACTTCTACTGAGCCTGTGGTGTCTTGTGTTGAAATCCTTATCTCTTGTTACACATCTGTTTTATACTTACATGTTCATAGTTGGAAAAATAATAAATTATATATAAAATAAAAATATATAAAAATAATGTTAGGGGTATCATTCAAAGGCAAGTTTTATTGCTACCTTTATGTCTGAAACATATACTGTACCTCCGAAACATAATTCCAGGCCTTTTTTGAAAAAGGATACAACCTTGAAATTAATTTTTGGATTTATAAATTACTAGCATATTGGTGATAAAATTTCAAGTCTGGCAATGCAATTGCCACACAATGTGATGTTCTGCCCCCTCTGAGCACCCTCTCCGCTCGGTGGGGGAGAGTGAGGAGGGGAGGAGAGTGAGGAGAAGATGAGTGAGGAGAGGAGGAGAGTGAGGAGAGCTAGAGGTAAGGAGGGAAGGAGATGCAGTTCAGGGAGCCCAGAGAAGATGGACATCTCAGGGAAATCCATGCCCTGGGACCAGATTGCTACAGCTGTTGCTGCATTAGGGGTTGCTAATAGGGATTTTAAGTCTCTTAAACACATATATGATGACAGCTGGGAGAAGGTGAAGAGGAAGATGGCAGAGGTGGCAAGAGCAACACATGCAACCAGTGGTGGGCCTCCAGCAACTATTACATACTGCGCATGGGAGCAGACCATGAGGGAGTGGATTCAGCCAGCGGCAATGGTGGGCCTACTAGGACACTACTGTACAAAGAACTATGCAGAGTGAGTATCATATCACACTGCACATATTGGTGTATGAAATTATGGGGGTGGGTGGATGGGGTGCACAAATACACCGCAGATATCATGATGATTGTATGTATGTATAAATAAGCTGTATCCCCCTAGAATTATTCTGCCTCCTACACCCCTGCCCAAACGCATAGATAACTGACAAATAATAGCACTATAAGTCCTATGATTATCACTGAAGATATATGGGGCATCAATAACCATGTTAATCCTGGTTGCGAACATATCCTTTTCATAATTTGTATCAATGAAATGTCTGGCCAATACCTGCAGTTAAAACTGATTCTGAGTACAATATGCTATTATATCAATATTGATTTGACATTCAAAAGAGAGAACTTTTCAGGGTGTGCTCACTAGGGCATATGTGGATACAGACTCTGTAGGACTACATGTGCATGTCATATAATGCCCTAACCTGGACCATGTCTCAGCTGCATGTTAACAACCATGGCTGGGAACTAGTGATGTCCCGAACAGTTCGCCAGAGAACTATTCGCGGCGATTTTCGCATGTTCGCGTTCGCCACGAATGGCGAACACATGCGCATTTCTGTTCGCCCCCTATACTTTATCATTGAGGAAACTTTGAACATCATTTATTTTATTTTATAATTTTTTTTGTGTAATCTATGCCTGCCTGCCAGCGTGTGTGTGTGACAGGCTAACACCTAACTGCTTATATTGTGCTTATTTTCTTTACTCATACCTGGTGGTGTAACATACATTGAAAACAGCCATTTTTTTCCTGTAATCTAACTTCAGTTGCCTGCCTGTGTCAGGCTCACAGCTTATATTGTGCTCAGTGACATAAAACAACACTTTTTTGACTGTAATAGATTGAATAGCAATTGCCTGCCTACAGGCGTGTGTGTGAAGCCTATTGCATCTAGTCTGCCAACTTTTGCCAGTGCACAGTGACACTCATATCTAGTGCAACCGTAGTGTGCAGTGAAAAAAAAGAACCCTTTTTTTACTGTAATCGATTGAATATCAGTTGCCTGCCTACAGGCGTGTGCGTGAGGCCTATTGCCTCTAGTCTGCCAACTTTTGCCAGTGCACAGTGACACTCATATCTAGTGCAACCATAGTGTGCAGTGAAATAAAAGAACCCTTTTTTTACTGTAATCGATTGAATATCAGTTGCCTGCCTACAGGCGTGTGTGTGAGGCCTATTGCATCTAGTCTGCCAACTTTTGCCAGTGCACAGTGAAAAGTCATATCTGGTGCAACCGTAGTGTACAGTGACAGAAAACAACACTTTTTTGACTGTAATCGATTAAATATCAGTTGCCATCTGGTGGCACCTTAGATTGCACGCGCAGTGCCCCAAATTTGAAGTGGGAGGACCGACCAAGCATCTTTTTCCATCTCCCGCTTCCAAAGATCCATGCCATATACACATCCCCTGATAGGTGACGTAACAGGTATCAAACTGATAGGAATAAATAGTACAACTTAATACACCACTCCTATCTGGTGGCACATTACATTGCACGTGCAGTGCCCCAAATTCGAACTAGGAGGTCCAACCAAGCATCTTTTTCCATCTCCCTGTTCCAAAAATCAATGCCATATACACGTCCCCTAATAGTGGACGTAACAGGGATTAAACCGATAGGAATAGTACTACTTAACAGTACGCACCTTATAAAAAAGCAGACAGAGGCAACGCAGAGAGAGGAGTCTGAAGTAGAGGAGTCAGAGGAGGAAGGTGGCTTTGAGGAGGTGGAAGACCAAACACAGCAGGCATCCCAGGGGGCTTGTTGTCACCTTTCGGGGACCCTTGGTGGCTGGGTGGAGGAAGAGACCTTCAATGACATCAGTGAGGACAAGGAACGGGACATGGCTAGCTTGGTATCCAACCTTGTGCAAATGAGGAGTTTGCAGTTGTGCGAAGGGACTGTTTGCGGATGTTTGCGGTGCATTAAACGGGGAGATTGGTCTGTTACTGTGAAGTTGGTGTAACCCTTACACTACCTGATCGATACAACATCATACCTGATGTTTTAAAGCATGTTATGCCAAACAATTTAGGAATGTTAGGTGATTTATGCCCTTTATGGCTTAAAACCAGACTCTGCATCAACTATGTAATTTTCCGTGGGAGTTTTGCCATGGATCCCCCTCCGGCATGCCACAGTCCAGGTGTTAGTCCCCTTGAAACAACTTTCCCATCACTATTGTGGCCAGAAAGAGTCCCTGTGGGTTTTGAAATTCGCCTGCCCATTGAAGTCTATGGGGTTCGCCGTTGTTCGCCCGTTCGCGAACATTTGATGTAAGTTCGCGTCCGCTATTCGCGAACCCAAAATGTAATGTTCGCGACATCACTACAACGCACCTGCAGTACATATATTCTTTTATATTTTATAATTTTTTATATGTTTTATATTTATTATTGTATTAATTACTTTTATAGATAAAGATGGTATTCTAATTACTTCTTTTAATTTTTCCTATCTTTAAATAAAAGTTTTTTTTTTAAATTTTGTATTTTGTTTTATTAGTAATTCTTTCAAATGAATACTATATATGTCATTGAAATCCTGATTTTTTTTGTATCCAATTGAAATATCCATTTTGCCTCTTGACACAGTAGGTGCTTATCCCAATCTCCTCTTCTTGCTGTTTTTGGTATATGATCAATACCTATGAATTTCAAACAGTATGGGTTATTGTTGTGATGATGACGTACAAATTTTGCTATTGGGTTATCTTTTAAATTTAAAACATAATTTACATGTTCTAATACATGGTGTCTTAACTGTCTTTTGGTTTTGCCTTTGTATTTTTTGTTACATGAGCAAATAATTTCGTAGATAACACCTTCAGTTAGATAATTTATATTGTTTCTTATCTTATAATTCTTTAATCCTATTGCATCTTGAAATTCTGTGGTTTTTAATAAAAATGGACATGCTTTACATTTACTGCATGCTTTACAGCCTTTTTGGCCTTCTATTAGCCAGTTCCTCTTATTTTTCTTTTCTTCATGGGGGTTGTTCAAGGATTCCTCAATAGGATCCACAGGACAATTTTTTGGTACACATTTAAGTAATAACACCTAGGCATAAAAAACAAACTAAGATCATTTTTTGAGTATTATAAGTACCGTATATACTCAAGTATAAGCCGAGTTTTTCAGCCCCTTTTTTAAGGCAAGTCACTCTCCCCCCCCCCCGTGTCTCTCTAACCCCCCCCCCGTGTGTTTCTAAACACCCCGTGTGTCTCTAACCCCCCGTGTGTTTCTAACCCCCCCGTGTGTCTCTAACCCCCCGGTGTGTCTCTGACCCCCTGTGTGTCTCTAACCCCCCGTGTGTCTCTCTACCCCCATGTCTCTTTCCCTTCCCCCTCCTCAACCTAAACCACCCTCAAACCCCCTCCTCCACCTAAACCCCCCTAAATACCTCCCCCCTCTCCACTCACTTACCTGCTTGTGCTCCGGCCTCCGCTCCACGACCCGGCGCCGGCGCGCATGTGACATCACATGCGCGCCGCGTCATTAGAATATACCGGGGGAGGTTGAGGATGAGGAGGGAGGTTGAGGATAAGGAGGAGGGGTTGAGGAGGGGGGTTGAGGATGGGGGGTTGAGGAGAAAGAATGAGGATAAGGGTTGAGGATGGGGGGGGTTGAGGATGGGAGTTTGAGGAGGGGGGTTGAGGAGGGGGGGTTGAGGGGGCTGGTGGTTGAGGAGGGTTAAGGTTGAGGAGGGTTGAGGTTGAGGAGGGGGTTGAGGATGAGGAATAGAATGGTAATAGAAATGAGAGAAGTTTTTTATCCATAGGAACCAAAAGAAAGAACAATCAAATGCCACTCAGAGAACCAAAAGGAGGGAGGATGAGGATGGGGGGCTTGAGGAGGGGGTTGAGGATGAGTGGGTTGAGGAGGGAAATGGAGGAAGTGGTTGAGGATGGGGGGGTTGAGGAGGGAGGTTGAGGATGAGGAGGAGGGGTTGAGGAGGGGGGTTGAGGTTGAGGATGGGGTGGGTTGAGGATGGGGGGTTGAGGAGAGAGGATAAGGATGGGGGGGTTGAGGATGGGTGGTTGAGGATAGGGGGGTTGAGGATGGGTGGTTGAGGAGGGAGGTTGAGGATGGGGGGGTTGAGGAGGGAGGTTGAGGAGGGGGTTGAGGATGAGGAGGGAGGTTGAGGATGAGGAGGGAGGTTGAGGATGAGGAGGGAGGTTGAGGAGTGGGGTTGAGGAGGGTGATAAGGGAGGGGTTAAGAGACACAGGGAAGGGAGAGGTTGGAAGAGACACGGAGAGAGAGGGGGACACAGAGGGCACAAGAGGGACACAGGGGGCAGCACATTTCCCACCCTCGGCTTATACTCGAGTCACTCATTTTACCCAGTATTTTGTGGTAAAATGGGGGCCTCGGCTTATACTCGGGTCGGCTTATACTCGAGTATATACGGTAATTGCAGGGAGAAAATCCCATTCTTGATCTATAAGATATCAAATGAATTCAGAAGGAATGTTTGATTTTGGCCTACTAACTGCAGAGGCAGAAGAGGTATTTCAAATGAACATAACACGAGAATATAGAATAAAAGATTTAACATTTAAAGAAATATAAAGCCAATTATTACATACACAAAAGATACAGTTACAAAAGTGATGGGAAATTACAAGTTTAAGTAACTACATAAAAAACGCAATAGTACCAAGTGGATTGAGAGTAAGGCTAAACACACCTAATTATATACAAGATGGTGAATTCACACAACAATGGGAAAAAATAATGACAACATGCTCTTTAGAGCTTATGAGGCTGATTATAACCAAAGAAAAAGTACTGTTGGAAGAAATTAATAACAACATTCTAAAATTAAAAGAACAATGTAGAAAACACGAGACACAAAAATAATTTATAGAGTTACAAGAAAAGCTCACAAGAGAAATCAATGCATTTAAGGATGAGTTAAGAGAGAGAAAAAAAGGAAAAAACTTTATAAGAGACACAAAAGACTTTGAAAATGGTAAAGCTTACCAAACAGTGCAAAAAAAGATTCATTCATAACAAAGATACTCAAGTCAGATTATTGCAACTGACACAGAACCTTCTGACAATTAAATAAGTGATATCTCCTCTAAAAAAAGAACTAATGGTAATAGAAATGAGAGAAGTTTTTTATCCATAGGAACCAAAAGAAAGAACAATCAAATGCCACTCAGAGAACCAAAAGACAAGAGAGTTTGGAATCATCAACAACCACAATAAAGACTAATCAATATGATAACTTACACGTATATAATTTATCTAAATCTCCCTTAAATAAAGAACAAACAAGAGTATTAAGTCTAGGCCTAACATTCTCACCAACAGCGAGATTTCAACTGTTTGAACAAGTAAAAGATCTTAATCTATTTGCCCGAAAGTTGGCAATTCACAAATATCACAATTCAACAAGACAGAAATGCCTAAGTCAAAATTTTGAACAAACCTAGAACAAAAATGCCTAAAATACTTTGAAAAACTACAAAGAGAAAACCAAGAGAAAAAAGGGAGAGTGTATATACCTAGTAAGTTGACACCAAACTTCTCACTCTGTCCACCACTAGAAATCTTTGTGGAACTAGTAACAAAAGAACTTAAAGAATTGGATAAAAATACTCCTAAATATACATCAATTAATAATTTGAGTAGAAGAGAACAACAAGCATTAAAAGAATTACAGAAAAATGAAAAGGTCATTAAAAGGTCATTAAAGTCTTCAGATAAAGGAGGCAATATAGTGGTATTAAATACCACATACTATGTGTGCTATCTGAAACTTAAGGAGGGTGCAACAGATGAATGTATAAAAAGGTTATAAAGAATAGTGGAAGAAGCAAAAGAAATGAAATTAATAACAATAGAAAATACATTCCTTATAAACTGAAGACCAACTATACCCACATTCTATTCTATACCAAAAATACATAAAAGCCTAACACATCCCCCCGGAAGACCCATTGTGTCAGGGCTAAACAGCATAACCCAAAATCCAAGTGTATATATAGATGAAATTCTAAAGCAATATGTAACAACTTTGCCATCACTGGTCAAAGACACAGAAGACACATTGAGGAGAATAGATGGAATAACAATACAAAACAATTCCCTATTGGTAACAATGGATGTAGAATCACTCTACACAAGCATTAAACATGAACATGGATTACAAGTGGTGAAAGCATACCTAGATTCTAAAGGAGTGGATTATAAAAACCAAAATATATTTACCATAAAATTATTGGAATTTGTTTTGGATAACAATTATTTTATCTTCAACAAACAATGGTATAAACAGATTAGGGGCATGGCAATGGGGACGCCGTGTGCCCCTAACTACGCAAATTTATATATAGGCCACTGGGAAAATAATATCGTATTTTCAGAAAACAATGAATCTTATACACAAAAAATAGAACTATGGATATGATTCATTGACGATATATGGTCATATGGTCAGGCTCTGAAGAAGAACTCAAAGAGTTCATTAAAAAATTGAATTATAATGAACAAAATTTAAAATTAACATATGAGTTCAATAAATAAATAGTGACATTCCTTGATTTAAGCATCTATGTCAATTCAAAAAAAGAACTAACAACAAGAACTTATAGAAAAACAACGGCAACAAACTTGTTGTTACATTGGAAGAGTCACCATCCAATTTCAACAAAGAAAGCCATACCAATAGGACAGTATTTAAGTATAAAAAGAAACTGTAGCAGTCAACAAGAATTCAAAATACAAGCTAAAGAACTACAGGAAAGATTCATTCAAAGAGGATACACACAAAAAATGTTGAAGAAAGCATACAATAGGGCCTTAACACAGGATAGAAATCAACTATTGGTTGAAAATAAAAGAGACAAAAAACAACACTCTATAAGATTCATCACAAACTTCTCAAGTCAATCCCAACATATAAGATCTATTTTGGAAAAACACTGGAACATCTTGAAATTAGACAGAGATCTGGATGAAGTACTTACAGAACAAAGTACAATTACATACAAAATAGCAAAAAAACTAAAAGATCTCCTAGTACATAGTCACTATGAAGAAAAGAAAAATAAGAGGAACTGGCTAATAGAAGACCAAAAAGACTGTAAAGCATGCAGTAAATGTAAAAGCATGTCCATTTTTATTAAAAACCACAGAATTTCAAGATGCAACAGGATTAAAGAATTATAAAATAAGACACAATATAAATTGTCTAACTGAAGGTGTTATCTACCAAATAATTTGCTCATGTAATAAAAAATACACAGACAAAACCAAAAGACAGTTAAGACGCTGGGTATTAGAACATGTAAATGATGTTTTAAATTTAAAAGATACCCCAATGGCAAAACGTGTACGTCATCATCACAACAATAATCCATACTGTTTGAAATTCATAGGTATTGATCATATACCAAAAACAGCAAGAAGAGGAGATTGGGATAAACACCTACTGTGTCAAGAGGCAAAATGGATATTTCAATTGGATACAAAAAAACCACAGGGTTTAAATGAAGAATTTACATATACAGCATTCATTTGAAAAAAACCTCTTATGAAAAATACCTAGATTTAATATATGAAAAGGATACAAAAATCTGCAAAGTTTAACAGAAGAATCTATATATATAGTATTCTTTTGAAAGAATTACTAATAAAACAAAATACAAAATTAAAAAAAAACTTTTATTCAAAGATATGAAAAAGTAAAAGAAGTAATTAGAATACCATCTTTATCTATAAAAGTCATTAATACAATAATAAATATAAAACATAAATAAAATAAATATATATATATATATAAATAAATAAGTAAATAAATAATACATAAAAACAAAAAATGAAATATAAATAAACAATAAAGAATATATAAAAAAAAAAAATAAGTATCCGGATTAGATAAAAAATAAATTAACATGGTATGCAAAATAATTATAATTTAAAATAAAAAAATATGTTTAGCAAACAAAGTTTTAATAAAATAATATAAAGGTATACTAATGCTAGCAAGTTAAAAGTATCACTTTGAAAGTAATTTCCTTATTTAAAATCATTACACTTATTTACATAATATAAAGATAATATACTAAAAAAGAAAATCAAAAGCAACATCTGAAAATAAAGCATGAACAAAAACATTCAGGAACATAAAGAGTTAACTAATTGCCATAGAAACTTTGGAACACAAAGAGTTAACTAATTGCCATAGAAACTATAAATAGCTCCACAGAGAAGGCAGCACTGTGCCCCTGATGAGTGAGAGACTGATAGAGCCTCACGAAACGCATGTCGGGAGATTGTGATGTCATCAGTAAGCGCGATCACAGCGCAGACCACGCCAACATAGTGTGGAGCAGGATAGATACAGCTCTATAGCTCCAGGTCCACTACTAACTTAAAATAAAGATAGGAAGCCAATTCCTTCACCACAAAGTCACAATACAGTAACAATAGAGTAATATACAAGAATAAGAAAATAGAAAAGTAAGAAAAAGGAAAAAAAGAGTAAAAGCATAATAAAAGCAAAACAACGGAAGAAAAAGGAGGACACAACCTCCTTTTAAAAAACAATAGACAGAAGCATTAATGAAACATACAGTTTAAGAAACAGCATAAAATCAGGAGTGTATACATTTAAAAAATAGCACAGCACTAGCACTATAAATGAACAAGGTAAAGTAGAAACTGTGACAGACTAACAGTCACGAGGTAAAAGGGTAATTCAACAATACAAGAAGAAATTAGCACTAAGTAACAATAGCACAAGCACTTTACAATAACAGTTTTGAATAACACAATTTGAATTATAATGCACTTTAAGTAATAGAATTACGAATTAACATAAATAAACAGGATAAAAGATTAGCACAAAAGAAACATAAAGGCACTTAAAGCATATACTCAAGTGAAGTGCTATATGAATAAACAAAACTATAAACAGATAAAAGGATTATAAAACCTTATCTTAATTTTATGTAATAAACTTAATCTTATGTAAATTAAAATCCAGGGTACCTGATAAGGATTTGATTAAGGAAAAATAACCAAAAATACACAAATACAGTTGAATTAAAAAACAAAATCTTTTATTGACTTGAGCATAATAAAGTAATTAAATAAAAAAAGCTGGGATCAAAGCAAAGAATATAATAACAACAAAAATAAAACTTAAATAAACCTTTAATAATTTGCTGGACGTCAAAAAACCCAAAGGATTAAACACTTTGGCCGTCATTCAATTGCGATTTGGCCAATCGAATAGGGCTCTAAATAAGCACATAGAATATATTTTTAAAGAAGTTTTTAGTTAGTGAAAATCTATCCAAAAGCAAGGTTTTCCCTAACTAAAAACTTCTTTAAAAAAAATATTCTATGTGCTTATTTAGAGCCCTATTCGATTGGCCAAATTGCAATTGAATGAGGCCCCTTGGGTTTAACATGAATTTTTTAATCATTGCATTTTTAACAACATTTTAAATGTACAAATAAAGATTGAATTTTTTTTAAATTAGTATGTGGCAATAATAATGAAAATAAAGGCTGCATAAAAGGTGTTTCTGTACAACCTTGGTTGTTTGTTCAAGGATTCCTAAATAGGATCCACAGGACAATTTTTTGATACGTAAAAAGATTCCCCCTTAAAGAAAGCAAAGTGTTCTTCACAGTAAGGGTGGTTAATCTGTGGAATTCTCTATCTTAACTTTAATATCCTTTCATCAGAGAATCAAATACAGAGGTAAAATCGTGTTTCATATGGTATATACATTTACTACATTCTCTTTAACTATTCTTTAATGCAAAGTTTGTCAATATATATATATACTGTAAGCTGTCAGTAGTACCCATGGCAGCTTTGAACCCCGACTTGCCTCTAGTGGTCAGCAGGACAAATTGAATAAAAATGCTCCAGGGGGACCAGACCTTCCACCAGCTCCACCAGCTCTGGCAGGCATGTTGCATCCTACGCCTCACCTCAGCATAAGTGTCCCTGGTGCCCCTGGTTAAGGTGTGAAACTTTTGCACAGGTATTAGAGCATATCTCTTCAGTAGCACCTTATAGACTTCTTCATATGTCTTCTGGCTTTTTGGGATCACCCAAAATGCCTCATTGGTGCACCCACTGAGTCTGTTGATCAGTAGGCTAATTCAATCTCTTGTAAGTCATATTGCTGATTAAAATCTTAGAGTAATGTCCCCCTTTCCTCGTCAAAATGTTTGTAACTGCTGTATGCAGTTTTTATCCGGGCAAACACAAGGCTCATTGCTCCTCCCGACACTGGTGATGGACAGGCAGCCCTCTTTTGGCTCTCCCCCCAGACTTCTAGGCTGGGCTTGTCCATTAGCTAGTCACTGGTTAAACCAGGCATATTAGTCTGCCATCTCTGGAATTTTTTTTTTATGTTTTCCCCTTCTGATACTCTCAGACCAAGAACCTGATCTGATGTACATGTCAATGTCTCTTCTTCTGTCTCTTGTGCTACCTCCACCTTCTCTTCTTTTGTCTCTTGTGCTACCTCCACCTGCTGAAGCTCATCATCTAGGACCAAGTCCTGGATCAGGTTGGTCTTGGTTGTAGCTTTCAGCCTGGAGAAACCTCTCTCCCTAATATCAGCAGGGGACATGTTGTCAAACTTTGTCATCCTGCAGAGATAAGCACCATCTGCCACCAGCTGTCATGACCCTTGCTTGACTGGGCTCAAAAAGATCCTTGATCAATCTCAATCAATCGGTTGTGGGTTCTTTTGAATATCCCTGTTAGCAGGAATGAACTCTAGTACAGTATACAATTGCCACAGGTCCCCAGGAAACAGGCTCAGCAGTAGTACTCCAAATGGTTAGGAGCAGAGTCTCAGGCACATCCTGTTGTAATAATTCCCATGATTAGAAATAGTGTATTCCCCAGAATAGAAGCATACACATTGATTATGTATGTTTTAACTGACAAATAACCAGGTGTCAACCTGGGAGTTGTGGGAGGGAACTTCTCTCCTCCCCTATATAAACCCCTCCCTTAACCTACATCCACCTGAAAATATTCACTTTTCAGGTTGCACGCCGTCCGTTTGCAACCGCCGGCTCCCCTGCTGTTCCTCTGCTTCTCGAAGGTTCGTCCCATGCCTGCCGTTTCTCGCTTCCCTTTTTGGGCTCCCCCGTCTCCTTGGCCGGCCTCCTTCCATGCTGCTTCCCTAGCCGTTCGTGCACTCTCCTGCATCTCCTGTTCCTCCTCACTCCTGCCCTGCTGCCCGTTTCTCCCGTCCTCCTAGCCCCTGCCCCGTCTTACCTCTGCGTCCCGATGGCCCCCTCCTGTTGCTCCGCCGTCTCCGGTCTCATCCTGCGTCCCGCCGCACTGTTTTCAGGCGTCCCGACGCGCCCCTCTCCCGGCCTGGCTCTTCCTCCTTGATCCGCCGCTTCCCATACCTCCTCCGCTGCTGCCCGGCTCCCCTCCTCCAGACACCTCCGCCGCAGCTCCCCTCTTTCAGCGGCCCTGCCTCTCTTTGTCCGGGTTCGCTGCTTGCGCTTGCGCCACGCCCCTCCTTCTGCGGCCCCGCCCTTCTTTTTGTTCCGTCCCTCCTCCGTCCCATGCCGTGGCTCCTTTTTCCTTTCTCCCCTTTCTGCCCTCCCCTGGCCTGGCTCCTTTGCCTCGGGCGCCCTGCTGGCGCTCGTGCCACGCCCTCTCTTGTCGACTCCGCCTCCTCCTGCCTCCTTCCGTGGCTTGGCTCTTTTTGCCTCTGGCGCCCCGGTGGCGCTCGAGGTTCGCCCTTCTCTTGCCGGCTCCGCCTTCTCCTTCTTCCCTCGGCGGCTCTCACGCCACGGCCCTCTTCCGGCAGCCCCACCTCCTTTTCGTTGTACCTTCCCTCGCTCGGCGCTTCCGCTTCTCTTGCGCCCCCTGTTCGCCCAGCGTGCCCTGCTTCACCTCTCTTGGCCAGTTGTTCCCCCTATCAATGCCTTTTTTTTGGCCTCTACTCTATTCTCACACTCGGATCACGCTAGCACCAAACACTGCCATGTTCTCGTGCTGGCAGACTCAAATCAATCCTTTTAGTTACCAGCCATACACCTATCGTATCACTAAACGTACACCATACACCATTCAGTAATTAAAATCTACATGTGCAAATCAGACCTGCCAGAGCACATCTCCTTCATGCACCCGTCTCAGTCAGTCCAATTCACCCGCCTTTTTACCTGAGACCAAGTCTCTAGCTGAATCTAATCACAGGCTCACCTTCATATAGCATTACAATCTAGTAAATACATAACTACTATACTTCACGAACAACTTTTTCGTTTACTATGCACCCACAGTTACGCTTCGAACAGTCGCTTCCCTACGTCATACGCATCATTGCCATCACGCATTCGGCTCAGTACCATACGGCCAAATGGACCGCCCTATTTCAAACCGACAAATCAATCATATCATCACCTCAAATCAAATCATTTCTCAAAGGCCTACAGCACAGAGCACCCCCCTCCAAACTACAACATCATCCCATAGATGGCGCACTTTTCAAAAGGTTGACCACCCTGCTTTACACAAACCCATTCGGCCCCGACACATCCAGGACGATCCGAGGGGCCATCATGCTTGCTTTCTACGGCTTCCTGCGTCCAGGTGAGTTTACCACTTCGCAAAACAACCCTCACTATCTCACCAAGCAGGACATAACTTTACATCCAGATCACTTCATGCTCACACTCCAGCGCACCAAAACAAGACGCAAACCCATACTCATAACATACTACCCATCACACAACGACTGGTGTCCAGTCTCCACTATAAAATCTTATTTAAATTAAATATCTTCCAAACCAACCACTCACCCTCTCCTGAGCTTATCAAGCCAACCCTTGTCCACCACCTCCTTCATACACTACATTAGACTGCTGCTACTCAAACTCGGCCTAGAACCTTACAGCTATTCAGGACACTGTTTTCGCATTGGAGCCGCCTCTTCAGCCTCCAAAGCCAACATTCCCACGCACATTATTCCATCCATGGGTCGATGGAAGTCAAATTGCTACACCCGCTAAATACCTTTTCCCATTGCAGAAACTAAACAGGCTTTTCAAACCATCACTCATTATCCTTCTTCCTAAAATTCTGCTCACTTTTGGGCCTCTAAGCAGACTAAAATGGGTCTAGTAACAATTGCCACACACCAGCTACTACCCAAGAGAAGGTCACGACCACAAATAACCAGGTGTTAACCTGGGAGTTGTGGGAGGTAACTTCTCTCCTCCCCTATATTAAAACCTCCCTTAACCTACATCCTCACCTGAAAATATTCACTTTTCCCTCCCACCTCACCCCAATGTAGGCCTTCTCCTCTACCCCTAAGCCCTCTAAGCAGACTAAAATGGGTCTAGTAGCAATTGCCACAGACCAGCTACTACCCAAGAGAAGGTCACGACCACAACTGTTTATTGGTGATGGGACAGCATTTGTATCCATAACATTAACCTTTAAGAGCTATTAGGGGTCCTAACACTATGGCCCCGTTTTACCATGACTGGGACCTAATAGCCCCTTACATGGGCATACTAGCTGTTAACGGGAGCGATCTGGGCCATCCGGTACATTTAGGGGGCCTGCTGGGATCTCTCTAGATCAAGTTACCTTTATCCAGTGATAAGTTACTTAAAGTAGCGGGGGGAACCCTGAACAGATGGCCGGCTCTGTTTTACTTAAGATATCTGGTATCACTCAAAAGACTGATGCAGCCCAAATATACTAAACATATCTAAACTGAACAGGAGAACCAGCAACCTATAGACATAAGGCCCTATGCTAATCCCTAAAAAAAACAATAGCGAGTGCCATGGAGTGCAAAAAAATTATACCTTGCTAACTTAATCACCCACCCCAAAAAACACTGAGAGATAACTGCTAAGAGTCACTGTGGCAAGCCAGAGTTGAATATTATGGAGAACTTTTCTATTGACTTTTCACACTGCCCATAGATTATGAGTTACTCTGAGAGACCATCACCACCAAAACCTATGCAAATAAAATATTAAGGATAGCTCACAAATAAGAGCACTGCTGTAACTGCAAACAAAATAAAAAATTACTAAGCATACTAAACACGACTCGCAATTGCTTTGAAGACCATGTTAAACTGCTGCAGCACTTCTTAAAGGGACAGAGAAACAATACAAAACAATACAAAAGCATGCTAAATCATTACAAATGAAGAATTCACATTACTAATGATGCATATAAGTAATAGAAAATGAATTTATACTCACATGTGACTTATTAGACATATAGAAATAAGAAATATAAGCTTAAAGGTGTATAATTCTCTTAAAGACACAAAACAATCTGAAATAGCTTCCAAGATGGATTACACTCATCTCCTGAAGTTGCACATGAAGACCTAAAAGAAAACACAAAAGGAGGTATTAACTCACAATAATCACTATTCATGTTGTTCAGGCATGTTTTAGAATATAGTGATAATAACATTGCAGTAAGTGTTAGAACACAAGTAGGACATATTAATACCTTCCATACCTGTCACACCTGTGTCGTTAAAGAATGTTCACAGGTTTACAAGTGGATTTTCCTTTACAGGTAAAGACTGATAAATTGCAGAGTGCACTAATTAAGCCCAGGTGAGAGGGGTGTGGCTTGACTGTTTAACTAGTATAAAAGGTTTGTGAGCTGTTTTGGGGCCTGTTTACAAGTGGATTTTCCTTTCCAGGTAAAGACTGATAAATTGCAGGGTGCACTAATTGTGCCCAGGTGAGAGGGGTGTGGCTTGACTGCTAATCTAGTATAAAAGGTTTGTGAGCTGTTTTGGGGCCTGTTTACAAGGGGATTTACCTTACAAGTAAAGGCTGATAAATTGCAGAGTGCACTAATTGTGCCCAGGTGAGAAGGCAGAAGTTAGTATAAACGGGAGAAGGGGCGAACTTGTGAGCTTGCAAACATTTTTGGTATCAGGTGCAGTTCTAGTGAAAGTGTAGGAGTTTAAATAGGGGTAGGGACTTCAAAGAAAAGGGAGGGCAGATTTATAGTGCAAAGGAGGAAAACTTTATAGAAATATATTATTTTATATTCTTTATTTTTCCCACTGAAATTTTGTAGACAATAATAATAATTTATAAAAAAATGTAAGTATATTAATGGGAAGAAGGCGAGGAAGGAAGCTATAGGAACATTACAATGTGACACAGGCTGTCTGATAATTAGTGACCAAGAAAAGGCAGATTAGCTAAATAGGTTCTTTTCTTTGGTATACACAAGGGAGGTACCAGTGGTTGGGACACGGCAACATAATGGGGCTACACTACGTTTGCCAAATAATTGGTAAACACAGGAAGTAATCCAAAAGAGGTTGGAAAAAAGAAATGTTAATAAAGCCCCGAGTCCTGATAGAATAAATCCAAGGGTACTAAGGGAACTGGGTTCTGTAATAGAAAAAACATTATATATAATTTTTCAAGATTCACTCAATACAGGGTCTTTACCAGATGACTGGATAAAAGCTGATGTGATACCTATATTTAAAAAGGGAGCAAGAGCAAATCCGGGGAATTATAGACCAGTGAGCCTCACTTCTGTAGTGGCGATGCTTTTGGAAGGGTTAAAAAGGGGTAATATACAAGAATATGTCTATTTAAACAGGATTATAAGTAGGAGTCAACATGGATTTATAAGGGATAGGTCATGTCAAACAAATCTAATTAGTTTCTATGAGGAGGTTAGTAGGAACCTGGATGAAGGCAACTCAGTGGATGTAGTCTTTTTGGATTTTGCAAAGGCTTTTGATACAGTGCCACATGGGAGACTATTGTGCAAACTAAAAGATACAGGAGTTGCAGGAAATATCTGCTCATGGATTAAGAGCTGGCTAAAAGACAGGAAGCAAAGGGTTGTTGTAAATGGAACATACTCCGATTGGACTAATGTGGTAAGTGGGGTTCCTCAGGGTTCAGTATTAGGTCCTCTCCTTTTTAACATATTTATTAATGACTTAGAGGTAGGATGTGAGTTTGGTGTCTCCATTTTTGCTGATGACACGAAGTTGTGCAAGGTAATTAAATCAGATAGTGATGTGCTTTCCCTCCAAAGGGATTTACATAAAATTGAGGAATGGGCATCTAAATAGGTTTAGTGACAGGCAAATATACAGTGCCTTGCGAAAGTATTCACCCCACTTGACTATTTACCTATTTTGTTACATTACAGCCTTGAGTTCAAAGTTGGCGAAGTGAAATGAGAAACATATATACATAAAACTATTTTTTAGAAATAGAAAACAGAAAATTGGCATGTTCGTATGTATTCATCCTCTTTGTTATGAAGCCCATAAAAAGCTCTGGTGCAACCAATTACCTTCATAAGTCACATAATTAGTGAATTGATGTATACCTGTGTGCAATCTAAGTGTCACATGATCTGTCATTACATATACACACATTTTTTGAAAGGCCCCAGAGGCTGCAACACCTAAGCAAGAGGCATCACTAATCAAACACTGCCATGAAGACCAAGGAACTCTCCAAACAAGTAAGGGACAATGTTGTTGAGAAGTACAAGTCAGGGTAAGGTACTAAAAACATATCCAAATCTTTGATTATCCCAAGGAGCACCATGGTATAACCTACCAAGAGATTGCTACCCAGCAAAACTCATGGACAGGCATTAATAAGAGAGGCAGCACAAAGACCTAATGTAACCCTGGAGGAGCTGCATAGTTCCACAGCAGAGACTGGAGTATCTGTAGGACGACAATAAGCTGTACGCTCCATAGAGTTGGGTTTTATGGCAGAGTGGCCAGAAGAAAGCCATTACTTTCAGCAAAACACAATGTTTGTGAAAAGGCATGTGGGAGACTCCCAAAATGTATGGAGGAAGGTGCTCTGGTCTGATGAGACTAAAATTGAATTTTTCGGCCATCAAAGACCACACTATGTCTGGCACAAACCCAACACATCACATCACCCAAACAACACCATCCCCACAGTGAAACATGGTGGTGGCAACATCATGCTGTGGGGATGTTTTTCAGCAGCCGGGATTGGGAAACTGGTCAGAGTTGAGGGAAAGATGGATGGTGCCAAATACAGGGATATTCTTGAGCAAAACCTGTATTCTCTGTGCGTGATTTGAAGGTATGAAGGAGGTTCACCTTCCAGCAGGACAATGACCCCAAACACACTGCTAAAGCAACACTTGAGTGGTTTAAGGGGAAACTTGTAAATGTGTTGGAATGGCCTAGTCAAAGCCCAGACCTCAATCCAATAGAAAATCTGTGCTCAGAATTAAAGATTTCTGTTCACACGCACAAACCATCAAACTTGAAGGAGCTGGAGCAGTTTTGCAAGGGGAATTTTTTTTTTGCAAGAGGAGGTGGTGGTGGTGGTGCAGTGGGAAGGTGCTTAGGGACAGGTGGTGGTAGTGGGCCTGGTGGTTAGGGTTACCAGGACATGCTGGTGGTGGGAGGAGAAGCTGATGGTGGTGGATGCATGGCCCTTGTGTCAGTCTAATATGAGGGCCCTGGTTGCAAATCTATCTGGGGTAGGAGGGGGCCAGTGGGGTCAGAAGCCATGGGTACAAGGGCACAAGGTCCAAAAAGTCCCTCCACTGACCACATAAACATGGAGTCCTCCTCCTCATCTGCCGTGCCAAGGCATCCTCTCCTGGGCTCCTCCTCCTGACATGGAGCCTGGAGGGCAAGGTCACTTCCAGAAGCCTGTGGTTCCAGTTGAGCTGAGGCCCATGCCTCTGAAGTGGACCCAGACCTCCTTGCAGCTGTAATGAGAGAAGAATAGTATATAGTTAACAAAATTGTATGATCATATGATTAATGTGAGTTCCTATCTATCTGCCATGCAGTTATCTTGAACCTTGATGGGTGACTTCATAGCTAATTTTTGAAGCTATCCTTTGCTTGATGCAAACTTGCTTTGTCATCTGAGCTTGTATGTAATTTATTCTTCAGAATATCTTGATTTTTCCTGCAGGGTGGCCTCTGCAGAACATGCATATACATACTGAGTTGCTGCACATTGTTTCATGCTAACCAATCAGTGAACATCTCTCAACAATAGTTGTTAACATGCTGCTGAGTGGTGTTTCCTGCTGGTCTATTAATCAATACTGCATATCCATCCCTACAGAGTCTGTATCCGCATATGCTGCAGGGGCCATACCCATAACTGTGGTGTCAATTTCTCTCTATCTGCTCTTTGCTGCATGTATTTCAGCCATATATGATGCTGTCCAACCTTGAGTGTGATATGTAAGGCTCCTGGATTTTATGAGGGATAGACAATCCATCTATCCCTAGTCAGATCCAGGGAGCTGACATGTGACAGTCATTGTTGAACAGCGTTTCGATGACTGGAGTGATCTATGTGTGTGTGTAGAGTAAATGTGGGTGTATGTTGTTGTATGTGATATTCACCTGACAAGGAAACTTGATCAGGTGTAGCCACCAGGCCTTGAGCTCCGGGCATGGTCCCTACTTGCATCATCGCCTTCAGCCTCCTCCTCCATTATCATTCTGACCTTTGCCTGGCTGTCGTCATAACAGTGCCTAGCAGACCTCACATCTCTATAGCAATAACCCACCTCTGCTACTGCGGCTGCTACCTCCTTCCAGGCCTTTCTCTTGGTGCTGGCCTTAACCTCCCTTCCCCTAGTGGGGAACGGGCACGGATGGCATTGAGGAGTACCACCATCTCCTCTGGACTGGAGTTAGAGTCCTTGTATTTGGCTCCAGCCTCTTGTACTCCCAACTGCGGACTAGGATCCGGAACTGCTCTGACCCTGACCTCCCATCCTCCATCCCCTGAGAACTACCACTCCTAGCCCTTTCCCTACCACTCCTAGCCCTCCTCCTCCAGCGTCTCCCTCCCTCACCCCCTCTACCTCCCTCCCACTACGTCCCTCACCCCCTCTACCTCCCTCCCACTACTTCCCTCACGCCCTCTACTTCCCTCCCACTTCTTCCCTCACCCCCTCTAGCACCCTCACCCCCTCTACATCTCTCCCTCCAACTACCTCCATCACTCCCTTTACTTCCCTCCCTCTCCCGTCGTCCCTCCCACTTACTCCCTCACTCCCTCTATCTCCCTCCCACATCCACTATACTCCTCTACTCCCCTTCTCTACCCTCCGCTACCCTCTTCTTGTCTCCCTTCATCACTGAAACTAAAAAATATAAGGATAAATAAAAGAAAGTGTATTTGTATATGTTTTGAAAAAATATATATGTATAATAATGTGTGTATGATATCTCCTATCTATAAGTGTATCTATGTGTATTTTTATTGTCGATCAGACTCCTCCGTGGATCAGTACTCCCTCTCTAATTATCCAGGAAAACCCTGAATGCCCCTTTTTTACTATATACCCAACCCCTTTTTAAAGTTATCTATCAACCTCCTTTGATAGAGAATTCCACAGATTAACCACCCTTACTGTGAAGAAACCTTTTCTTTCTTTAAGGTGAACTTTCAATGACTCACCCTTGCCCTCAGAAGAATAAGATAGAGCACAAAAACTCTGTATTTTCTGTTTAATACAAGCTTGGAGGTGAACGGGCAGAGTAACAGCAAGTCTGTAGTTCAGCTGAAGAACACTTACACATACTACCTTTTTATACAGTTTTTACAAGGTTTTGTAAACAATATTGGCAAATCAGAAAAACTCAGCAGGGTATTGTTGCAAGGTTCTACAAACAATTTTAGATATTCAGTAAACTTCTTCTTGTAACACAAATACAAGGCCTACACATTTTCCCCTTTGATCCAATAATGTTTTATCTCTACTCAAATATACACAATCTGTTTAATTGTATTCTTGTTTCTTCTAAGAATCAAGTTTGCAAACATTTTTGAAGTAAAAGCACTGAACTAATGATTTTTCAGAATTAACTCCTTCTTAGATTTTTCATTAGTAGGGTTAGCAATTACTATTTTCTTACATACTTACATCCACATATATTGCACCCCACTTACCACATTAGTTCAATCTGAGTATGTTCCATTTACCACAACCTTTTGCTTCCTGTCTTTTAGCTAGCTCTCAATCCATGAGTAGATATTTACTGCATTTCCTGTATCCCTTAGTTTGCTCAATAGTCTCCCATGTGGCACTGTATCCAAATCCTTTGCAAGATCCAAAACGACTACTTCCATGGAGTTGCCTTGATCCAAGTTCCTACTAACCTCTTCATAGAAACTAATTAGGTTTGTTTGACATGACCTATCACTCATACATTTTTGTTGACTCCTACTCCTTATAATCTTGTGTACTCTTAGTAACCCTTCTAAAAGCTTTCCAACTACAGAAGTGAGGCTTACAGGTCTATAATTTCCTGGATTTGTTCTTGCTCCCTACTTAAATATAGGTATCATCTCTGCCTCTCCAGTCATCTGGTAGAGACCCTGTGTTTAAGTCTTGAAAATTATATAAAATGGTTTGGCTATTAGAGGGCCCAGAAACGATTCCATATTTTTATTGTGTAGTTGTTTAACGTTTTGAATCCTACAATATATTTATATTGTAACTGTTTTCTGATAATCTTATTCACTAAAATGGTCAAAAAAAGACTTATGTACAAAAAGACCAGAACATAATTTTTTTTTCATCAAAATCATAATTAAATACTAAAATTAATTTATGTAGCATTTGATTAAAAAAAAATGCATGTACTTAATAAAATCTGTAATAACATTGTTATTATAGTTTTATACTTATTCAGAAAAACAATATTTAATTAAAATAACTAGCATGTGTTATTTTATACATATTAATTAAAATCACCAGTCTAGCAATTCCACAATTTATAAATATATTTGTTCACCAACGATGGTTCTCTAAACAATAAGCACATAGTTCGCTTGCCTTCTTTAGAAAATGGTTGTTACTGTAAACAAACAAATATTTGAATTATCGCACAAAAGCATTCAATAGAATCTTCATCTATATTCAAGTCCAACCCCAGTGAATGTTCTCTATAAATGTCAGTTTACTATCTAAGTACATTCACTCTTTCCTACTGGTGAACCACAATAAAACATTTTCTATTTCATTTTTCACCATCTCTGATGAACCACTGTATAGCCTTTCCTATATCAAACTCTCACCCCGCTACTAAAAAAATATAAAGTATTTCCTATTTCTTTTGCTCTGCCCCATCTGGCGAACTACTAAAAAGACTTTCCTATATCATCTTCTCATCCCCTCTATCTAATTTTTAAGCATTTGTATCTAATTTTTTCACCTCATCTAGTGAACCACTCTATAGCCTGTGCTATATCAAACGCTCGCCCCATCTGACTAACCACTATATTACATAGTCACATAGGCCCTTATTCAATTGCGATTTGGCCAGTTGAATAGGGGTCTAAATAAGTACATAGCATATTTTTTTAAAGACGTTTTTAGTTAGTGAAAACCTTGCTTTTGGGTAGATGCTTACTAACTAAAAACTTTTTAAAAAATATATGTTATGTGCTAATTTAGAGCCCTATTCAATTGGCCAAATCACAATTGAATGAGGGCCTTAGTAATTAAGGTTGAAAAAAGACTTTCAGTCCATCAAGTTCAACCTGTTAAGATCTCCTCTGATCTGCAATATGCGGATTAGTTATTAATTAAATTATTGATTAAATAATTATTAATAGTATAGTACTGGAAGATGAATAAAGAGTTAGTCCATCAAGTTCAACCTTTTTAGATCTCTATTGATCTTTTTAATGTGGACTATTTATTATTATTGTTAATTGTTAATTGATCCAGAGGAAGGCAAACAGAAAAAAAAAACCCCATTGAAACTTTGCCAGTTGTCTCACAAGGGGAAAAAAAAGCAAAATTCCTTTCTGACCCCAGAAACTGGCGATCAAATTTCTCCCTGGATCAATATTCCTTGCTAGTTATCTAGGATAGCCTTGAATGCCCTCTTTATTCAAAAATATATCTAACCCCTTTTTGAAGTTGTCTATCGAATTCGCTGTCACCACCTCCTTTGGTAGAGAATTCCACAGTTTAACCACCCTAACTGTGAAGAACCCTTTTCTTTGTTTAAGGTGAAATCTTTTTTCCTCTAACCTCAAAGGATGTCCTCTTGTCAGTTGAAAATCTCTTGCTACAAAAAGTTCACTTGACAAAGCCTTATATTGACCCTGGATGTATTTATATAACGTAATCATATCTCCTCTTAGACGCCTTTTTTCTAGCGAAAATAAGTTTAATTTTGTTAGTCTTTCTTCATAACTTAGCCCCTCCATTCCTCTTATTAGTTTTGTAGCCCTTTTCTGTACTTTTTCCAGCTCTAAAATGTCTTTTTTATGAGGTGGTGCCCAAAATTGTACTCCATATTCCAAATGAGGGCATACTAGAGATTTGTATAGTGGCAGAATTATATCTTCTTCCCTGGCTTCTATACCCTTCCTAATACATGCTAATATTTTATTTGCCTTTGCAGCCGCTGCTTGGCTTTGAGCGCTGTTACCTAGGTGGTTGTCCACTAGAACTCCCAAATCCCTTTCAATATCTGATACCCCTAGATTTGCTCCATTAAGATCATAGATTGCTTGGCTATTGTTCCTTCCCAAATGCATAACCTTACATTTATTTGTATTAAATCTCATCTGCCATTTAGCCGCCCATTTCTCTAATTTATGCAAATCCTTTTGTAGGGAAAGTACATCATTATCTGATTTTATTACCTTGCACAACTTAGTGTCATCAGCAAAAATGGAGACACTACATTCGAGTCCTACCTCAACATCATTAATAAATATGTTAAAAAGGAGAGGACCTAATACTGAACCTTGAGGAACCCCACTTATCACATTAGACCAATCGGAGTATGTTCCATTTACAACAACCCTTTGCTTCCTGTCTTTTAGCCAGCTCTCGATCCATGAGCAGATATTTACTGCAATTCCTGTATCCCTTAGTTTGCTCACTAGTCTTCCATGTGGCACTGTATCAAATGCCTTTGAAAAATCTAAAAAGACTACATCCACTGAGTTGCCCTAATCCAAGTTCCTACTAACCTCCTAATAAAAACTAATTAGATTGGTCTGACATGACCTTTCCTTCATAAATCCATGTTGACTGCTACCTATGATCCTGTTCAAATAGACATATTCTTGTATTCTGTCCCTTATTAACCCTTCTAAAAGCTTCCCCACTACAGAAGTGAGGCTCACTGGTCTATAATTCCCCGGATTTGCTCTAGATCCCTTCTTAAATATAGGTATCACCTCTGCTTTTCTCCAGTCATCTGGTAGAGACCCTGTAGTGAGTGAGTCTTGAAAGAGTAGATATAATGGTTTGGCTATTACAGAAAACAGCTCACTCAGTACCCTTGGATGTATTCCATCAGGACCCGGGGCTTTATTAACATTTATTTTCTCCAACCTCTTTTGTATTTCTTCCTGCGTTAACCAATTATTTAGTAAAGGTAGTGTAGCCCCATTAGGTTGCGGTGTCCCAACCACTGGTACCTCACTTGTGTAAACCAACGAAAAGAACCTATTCAGCTCATCTGCCTTTTCCTGGTCACTAATTATCAGATGGCCTGTGTCACATTGTAATGGTCCTATCGATTCCTTCCTGGCCTTCTTCCCATTAATATATTTAAAAAATATTTTAGGGTTAGTCTTACTTTCCATTGCAACTGACTTCTCATTTTCTATTTTAGCCAGTCTAATAGCCCTTTTGCAAGACTTGTTGATTTCCTTATAGTCACATAAAGCTGCCTCTGTTCCCTCCTTCTTGTATAATTTAAATGCATATTTCTTTTTCCTCATCATGATCTTTAAGTCATTGTTAAGCCACATGGGATGTGATTTACTCCTATTCATTTTATTTCCATATGGTACATGCTGATGAGTATGTTCATTTAGTAAGGATTTGAATGTTGTCCATTTATTTTCAGTATTCTTCCCTGTAAGTTCTTTGTCCCAGTCTATATGTTGTATTGCTGCCCGTAGCCCATTAAAGTTAGCCCTTTTAAAATTTAGGGTTTTTGTTGGCCCCTTACAACTCTGTTTTTTGTATTCAATCTCAAATGAGACTGTGTTGTGATCACTGTTCCCCAAGGGTTCCCCTATTTTTACATTTGATATTATATCAATATTACTTGTGATGACTAAATCCAAGATGGCCCCATTTCTAGTAGGTTCTTGTATTACCTGGGCCAGATAATGATCCCTGAGTGTACTCAAGAACCTGCTCCCCTTAGCTGAGCTGCTGGTCTCGTTTATCCAGTTTATATCAGGGTAATTAAAGTCTCCCATTATTAGAACTTGCCCATGCTTAGCTGCATTTCCAATCTGTAACAATAATTGTATTTCCTCACTTTCAGCTATATTTGGGGGTTTATAGCATACTCCCACCAATATGCGTTTCGAATTAGCTCCTCCACTATTTAGCTCAACCCACAAGGATTCAATGATGCCGTTAGTGCCAGCATAAATATCTTCTCTGACTATAGGCTTAAATTCAGGCTTAACATAAAGACAGATCCCTCCTCCTCTTTTACCATTTCCCCTATCTTTCCTAAAAAGGTTATAACCATCCAGATTAACAGTCCAGTCATGAGATTCATCCCACCATGTTTCCGTAATGCCTATTAAGCCCCATTTTTCTTGTACTGCTAATATTTCTAGCTCATCCATTTTCCCAGGCAAACTTCTTGCGTTAGCAATCATACACTTTATGTTGCTATGGCTCTGCTGGTGTGAAGTGCCTGCCACTGTATCTGAGGCCCCTATTAATACCTCCCTACTTTCTATTGTAACCCTTCCCCCTTTTCCTCCCCCATGGGTAACTAATTCATCCCTTTCCCTCTCTACCCTATTTACCCCAATACTTCTATATAGTCCCTCCCCCCACCTACAAGTTTAAAAACTCCCCCAGCCGTTCTACCATCCTATCCCCTAGCACAAAAGCGCCCTCATCACTAAGGTGCAATCCATCCCTGCTATAGAGATTGTACCCAAGTGAGATAAAATAAAACTTCCTATATCATATTCTCATCCCTTCTCCCACATATCATATATAAACATCTACTGTTTTATTCACTTGCACTATGCTGTTTTATTCTCTTGCCCCATCCGTTAGCTGTTTGCCATTGGCTGCTATGACTGTGACGCAGCAAGAACAGCCATAACAGTGTATAGCATTTCCTTTATCATACTTTCGACCCTCTACCTAACCAATATGAAGCATTTCCTACTTCATTCTCTCACCCAATCTGGCGAACCACTATATAGCATTTCCTATGTTAAATTCTCGCCCTTTCCTATATCATATTATCTCTTCCTCTGCTGAAACAATATAAAGCAATTCCAACTTCGTTTGGTCGCCCCTCCTGGTGAACCACTATAGAGCATTTCCTATATTAAACTCTCACCAACTTTACCAAACCAATAAAAGTATTCCAATTTTATTTGCTTGTCCCCTTCATCAAACATTATAAAACAATTCACTTTTGATTCATTCGCCACCTCTAGTGATTGTTCACGATTTCAGATGAACCACCACTGGAGAACATCTCCTGAACAAGATTGACCAATCAAAATGCATGAAATCTGACAGTAGGTTGCATGCACAAGTCTCTAACAAGCATGCTCATTACATTAAAATCAAATGTAAAACAAATAAAAATAATGTATCTTAAAAAATGCTTAAGTTATCAAAAACATTCCAAATAAGGCATGGAGGCTTCTTACATAACTATTATACTGCCAAATTTCAAACAAATCCATTCAGTAAGTTTTTCCTGAGCAAAAATCCTTATGGAGAAAAATAATAATAATAATAATAATAATAATATTTTATAAATTATAGACGAAAACAACATGATGTCTGTATAGCTCTCTATCTTCTTCACTACAAAGAAAAATGTGTAAGCCATTTAACACTCCCATTCTTTGTGTACGTGTGTCCCTGGACTAACGTGTATTTAAGAGTATTAGAAATAAAATAAATATGTACACTCATATTGCACATTATTTGCATACAAACACTGTACATAATCTACTAATAAATATACAGCTACTATTAAAAAATAGTGCATATTTGTACCCTATTAAATTGTGTTATAACTTCTATAGCACTTGTACATGGTTCTAAAGAAGAGAGAAATAAGAGAGAAACTAGAGAATATAGGGGAAGGGGAGAGCTGCCTTATACTGTTCATCTAGTAAGGCAAGAAAATGTGAACTGAGGAAAGCTTCAGGTAGGGGGATGGAGAGTTTCTTTTTTTTTGTACCGTGAAATCTAGTCTGTTATCTGTGTCAGACATTTTACAGCTGGTCACAAAACACTGAAGTTTAGCATACGTGAGAACAAACTTGTTGATAATGAAGGGTGAGTGGACAAAGTTGTGTGATATATAACCGGCCAAGCAAGCCATTTCGAGAAAAATTTCAGTAACTGCTCTCACTACAATGAGATAGCAAGATTAGTATATTCTACCATAATAAAAGTTTGCAAAATACTGTGTGACAAAGGACAATATCAAGGTTTTGTCTAGTAATTTGCTCTCTCTGTTGTCCTGTCCTCTTAGGCTCAATAAGCTTCTGTTATAAGTAACACCGAATGTGTTCTTGCTTGCAGACATAGAGCCACATTCAATTTGAAGCCCTCTCCCGTTCATATCCGATTGCAATGCTATTCAATTCCTCAAGCCTGCAAGTCACTGTTCCAAAGCCGAAAACGTAAACATGCACTGGTTCGGAGCAGTTCAGGGCGGGAACATAATCAATTAAGCAAGACCGTAACCTTCCATTTCGAATCAACCAATAGAAAATGAGACTGTTATTATTACGGCAGGAAAACATGGAGGTTACATCTCAACCAGTTAGGTTTGAGGGTCCCATATGCGATAAGACTCACAAACCCTCAAAATATAGAATTATGAAAATGAATGCCAATACTGTTCTAGTCCATATGGGTGGCCTGATATGTATTAACTCATTGATTCCTGAGATCGATATAGCCCCGGAATTAAACATTAAAATGCATTTTATTTCCTGCCGATGTGCAAACTTGAGACTGCTGTGCAATTAATTCTAATGTCCTACATCGCTCTCCCTGTTGTTCACAGTGCAGTATTGATTTTTTATTTGGATTTACAGTGCTATGAATAGGTGTTTCTCTCTAGCACTCATTGGATTTTCTTCTTCTTTTGCCATTTACGGGTGTCGAAAACATTTGCGGGCTTGGGGAAATTCAGCAATTGAATAGTGTCATGGCTCAAGCATGCCAAGGCACCAGCTGTGCAATACCTTACAGAGTGATGCCCTCAGCCTTATAAGATAGGCTTATTGTGCCAGGGGAAAGGGGCCCACTGAGTTGGGTTAACATTGGGGATGTTGTGATTTATGTGTTATTCCTTGTTATGCCTGTTTAAAGTTGCCTGGGTACCACTAGGCCCATACTATGGTACCCATGTTTATAGCTGGGGTGTGCGTATGAACATGATGAGAGTGATGTGATGTATGTCTGTGTTGAGCTTTGGGGGGGCTTGCACTTACAAAGGAAATATTGTATATGCCCAAGATTTCATAGTAATGGACTAGTCCCTTATTAACAAGATTAGGTATATAATTGAACCTAGGAGTGACATGGCACCAGTATCTCTCTCTATATATCACAAGCCTCAGACTGGTGTCTCCAGGCCTATTGTATGTAATTGCCCCCTGCCAAGAATACAGTGGTGGAAAGAGAAAACAATGAGTGATTGTCTTAGACGGGCAGGCAGGGCTGATAATGTGAGCTAGAAGGATTGGGTGAAACCATGGATGCACATTTAAATTGATTGGTCTGTTGTTGCTAGAAAGTGGTATAAATATGTCTGATGGTTTCAGTAATAAAGATGTTATACTGGTTCACATAATTAAAGTGTGAATGTTGTTATTAATGCTGGATACTGGTTCCTGGAGTAAGTTATTTTCAGATCTTAGAAAGATTTGTATGCTATGCAAGACCACAGACACCTCTTACTAACCTAAGGGCTGAAAGTTCTTCCTGCTGTATAAAGGTAAAACGAACCGGTCACACCTTTTGGGAGAGGTTTGGGCAATAGGATCTTATCACACCCCATTCAACAGACACATTGTGATAAATAGCGATTTGCGATTTTAGCCTTGCGAATGTGAAAGTTCAAAGGCTTCTGGAAACTGTAAGTTACGTGTTTAACCATCACAATTTTTTCAAGCCCGTAACTCGGAAGTCATTTGGGGCACATAAAAAGACACCAATGGAATAGCAAATTAGCTTGCGACCTCACTTAAGGGCTCCCGGATTGCCCGAAAGCTCAATTGTATATTGGCCATATGCTTTGGTGAATCATTGAAGCATCATCACTTCCTTCTCATGCACTCCCTCTCATAGGTAGATGCATAATTTACAGAGATTAAAGCTCTCACATGAATGATGGCATCCACAGCCCTGAAAAATAGGGAGAGATTTTGTTTTTTATTTTATATTCATGCAATTGATACAAATGATCTGCTATTCTAAAACAAGCTGTACTACAGTGAACAAGTTTTTTTTGGAAAATGTTGTGAAACAGGCAATACAATAAACACACATGTGTCTGAATATTAACTGGCTGGCAGAAGTTATTCATGAACTATAGTATTTAACACACTATGGCCCCTATAAAATGGTCCAAATTGTAGTTGATGTAGCCCGTAATGTAGCCTGCAAAAGTTACTGCTATTAAATTGGCCTCTTTTAGCTACCCACAATCAATCTGCGGGGTTACAGACTGAAAATCCCTATGTTTGTCAAAATCATAACTCCGAACCAGCTAAGCATTTGCAGCCTTATTAAATTGCGATTCGGTCAATTTTAACAGGCTCTATTTAAGCACACAGCATATTTTTTTTACAGAAGTTTTTAGTTAGTGAACTTCTATCCAAAAGCAAGGTCTTCACTAACTAAAAAACATCTGTAAATAAAATATGCTGTGTGCTTAATTAGAGCCCTTTTAAATTTACTGAACCGCAATTTAATAAGGCTGTTAATGATTAAATATACTAATCCTAACTACTTACTAAATACAAATAAATATATGCAATTAATAAATAAAAATAATACTAAATAATTAATAATTAAAAGTAAACCTATATAATTATTAAGTAAAAATAACCCTAACTAATTACTAAAAATAAAGAAATCCTAAATTACAAAAATACAAAAGCTAAATTAAAAAAAATAAAATAAAAACACCATCTAAATTACAAAAAATAAAACATTCTAAATCACATAAAATAATAAATGATTACAAAAAATAGTAAAAGAGTTACAATTTAAAAAAAAAATCCCTGTTCAAGTAAAAAAAGTATATCAAAATGAAAAAAAAAATGTAACCTGTAAAAAAAAGATCAATAAGACTTACCTTGGCCTCAGGGACATCCAGTGATGGTCAATGACTCCCTAGTCCTCACTCTAATGCTCTGGAATAGGTGGGTTACCCATGTTGATTGAAGGGTCCAGTCAACTTCTTTTTTGATTGAAGCCCATCTTCTAATCCAGGAAAGGACTCTCAAAAAAAAAAACGGAGCTCAACCCCACCGCAAATGCCAGTTGCTGCTTTTGTTTGCAGCTTAAATAGGATTTTTGAGCATTCTAATTGGCTGAAATAGATGTTCATCATATTTCAGCCAATTGTGATGGGTTTTTGTATGTAACCCTGCTCACTGTCAATTTTGAATGATTTGGAGTAATCAGATTTCTCAGATTGAAGATCCTTCAATAATTAAATAGGTCTTATTTATTTAATAATGAAATAAGATTAATTTATGTAATAATTTAATAGGATTACATTATTTTAGTATTTAATTAGTTTTAATTATTTTTAGTTATTAGTTAGCTGAATGGTAATCAGTAGTTTTTCTAGTGACATTGAGATATCAATTTAAAAATGTGTTTTTAAAAAACTTTATTTTCACTCAAAAGTGCCACATTTTGAAAATAAAGGATCGAATTTTCCACAAAAATGAATTTGCCACCAAATAGAGTATATAGATAAATGAAACAAGTGATCTAATGATCACAATAGGGAAGAAAGTCATAACAGATGAATGTCTATTTTTCCTCAGGGATTCCTCCTATCTGAAAGGTACAACCAAGGTTGGTAGCCCAATTTCTGACAGAAATGTGTCAGAGCTGAGTGGGTGCTCTGTTATGTGAAGATGGCTGCTGACAGGGACTGGTTCATATGTAGAGATAATATATGTATGTATGTGGTTCACGAAGGCAGGAGTTAAGGGAAGAGGAGCAGCTATGAAAGGAATCTTGGGGGCAGATATGGGAAAGAGTCTTGGGGAGGGATGCTGTTATGGAAAGGGGTCTTAGGAAGAGGGATATTATGTAAAGAGGTCTTGGGGAGGGCCTCTAAGGAAATTGGTACCTAGGGGGCACAGTGCAAAAACATTTTTACATCGCCCCCCGGGGAGGGGGGGTCACATTTTTTTTTTGCATTAGGGCCATGCTCTAGCTCCACCACTGAATATGAACTTTATTGACATACTATTAATTAACTTTTAGTAACTATTATTACTTGCCGTTAATATATTAATATTTTAAAATATAAAAATATTGCACAGCTAAATGGAGCAATATGTTCAAAATGTTATTATATATATTATATATATATATTATATATACTGTATATGTTACAGATACATTCAAAGTCACAGACTGTCAGAATTTTTTTTATTTTTAATGGACATTAATTTAGTAATTAGTAATTAGTAAGCATTATGAAAAAAACATTGTATATTTGGGCCTGCCTTTACTTTATGAATATATTAATGCTTAACTCTTTCTGATAAATTGATTCATGGATTAATTAATTAATTATTAATGTTCATTAATTATTTAATTAGTATTGAATTAGTAACAATAAAAAAATGTTTAAACTGGCTCAAAAATATGTACATTTTACACTGCACTTATATTTCTGTGTTGCTGCTCAATTATTAATGTTCATAAATTACTTAATTAGTAATTAATTAGTAATAATAAAACATTTTTTTTTTTAAAATTGCAATTGGATTTTACTTTTTACAAGTAAAGGCTGATAAACTGCAGAGTGCACTAATTGTGCCCAGTTGAGATGGCAGAAGTTAATATAAACAGGAGAAGGGGCGAACTTAATTTTAAAAGGACAGATTTTAACGGTCTAAGGGCAGCAAAACAAAGTATAGACTGGGACAGAGAACTGATAGGTAAAAATACTAAACATACATGGAAAACATTTAAATCCTTACTAAATATACATACTTATCACCATGTACCAAGTGGGAATAAAAGTAAAAGGAGTAAATCACCTCCAATGTGGCTTAACAATGATTTAAAAATCAAGATACGGAGTAAAAAACAGGCATTTAAATTATACAAAAAAGAGGGGACACAAACTGCTTTACGGGAATACAAGGAAATCAACAAGGCTTGTAAATGAGCTATTAGACTGGATAAAACAGAAAATGAAAAATTAATTGCAAAAGTGAGTAAGACAAACCCTAAAAAATTGTTTAAGTATATTAATGGGAAGAAGGCAAGGAAGGAAGCTATAGGAACATTACAATGTGACACAGGCCGTCTGAAAATTGACCAGGAAAAGTCAGAGGAGCTAAATAGGTTCTTTTCTTCGGTATACACAAGGGAGGTACAAGTGGTTGGGACACTGCAACATAATGGGGCTACACTACCTTCACCAAATAACTGGTTAACGCAGGAAGAAATCCAAAAGAGGTTGGAAAAAATAAATGTTATTAAAGCCCCGGGTATAAGTGCAACAGTGGGTTAATCATATACACATAGTAGTATACATTTTAATGAAAACAGCATCAATTAAAAATATTTAAAAGGAAAAGGTTTAACAACAAGATCAAGAATTCCTTAGATAGGTACGGTAAGCCTTATTACCACTCTTAATTTAGCATTTATAGAGTGTGGTTAAACAGCAAAAAAGTTTTTCAGAGGATTGTAAGAGCAATTTGCTCAGATCACCATGAGCTTAAGGGTTAAAGTATCTCCAACAAACCCTATATATCATATATCATATATTCGTATCTAATATCTTATATACTAAATTGTATGGATTAGTGAGTAATTTGTCACAATCAGTTTACAAAGGGGGTATTAAAGATTTTTCATCTCACAGTCAGTTTTCAAGAGGGGTCTTAAAACGATTTAAGTCAGTATATTGGGATGATTCTATTTTCATATATTATATATATGCGTGTATAGCGTCCCTAAGTTCTTATATTCGTCTTTGCACCCTCTTCACTAAGTCCCCATAGATCCTCCACTATCCTTGCATAGATAGTATATATTATAAAATCATTTCAAGCCCTAATGTTGCCTCTGAACTATCATGCTCGGTATCTTAGCGTCTCCATACACTGAGGAGATTCTCGCTTCCTGGTTGCGGCGTGCGTGATGACGTCACGCTACGCTTGCCTGCTTCCTAACATGTTTCTACCTATAGAATGTCTTTCTCAAAGGATTAAGGCATTTGTTGAAGCTATGGTCTATTTAAAGGAAATGGTAGTCATGGTTACCTGCGCTGCCGTATATGCTACACACAGAATCACCCCTTTTAATTATATAAACAATTTGATAAGAGGATATATTCATTTATATGCCAATGAAATAGAAATAAAATAGATTTAAAGATCTATCTCTGCATAAGGGTTTGTATACCCTATAATGCATAATGTAAACAACAAATTCAGCATTTGGAAAGGTATGACCATTAAATATCCATATGCATCATAGATGTCATAGATATTACCACAAGGGATATCAATAGTATGGGGACTCAAAGGTTATGTAAAGAGATATATGAATCAAGGTGTGTTAAATTGCATCTATATAAAATAGAAATATTTGGATATGTGCAAACCTAGAAGTGGTTCTCAGTGTTGATCCCTTAAAAAAATATATAAATATAACTATATGTGAAAATTATCATATAACAATAATTTAAAGTGCCAAAATAAAAGAAGAGTTAAATAAATTTAAAAAAGTGCAAAATCCTGTATGAGGAACCCTAGGTCAAATCCGGCTACTTTATAAGGTGCCATAAATAATGTGCAAAGTATCAAAAATAAGGTGTGTTTCTATCTCTTATTCATTGTTATCACCCTACTATTATTGATGTGGATCCCAATAGGGAAGCTGTATATCCACATAAAGGCCAACAACAACTAGCTGTAAAGAAGAAAACAGACTAGGGCCCTCATTCAATTGCGATTTGGCCAATTGAATAGGGCTCTAAATAAGCACATAACATTTTTTTTTTAAAGAAGTTTTTAGTTAGTGAAAACCTTGCTTTTGGATAGATGCTTACTAACTAAAAACTTATTTAAAAAAAATATGTTATGTGCTTATTTAGAGCCCTATTCAAATGGCCAAAATGCAATTGAATGAGGGCCTAGATATTTAAGGAGAAAATGAACCAATTATCACTACTCAATGGCCAAAGTCTCATTTGAGAATGTTCAAATTCATGTTCTATTGAAATTAAATAAAGGCCGTATATGAAAAGCCTTCATTCAGGCCATTAGGTACCTGTGCTTTCAGTTTGTAAATCCATTTTGATTCACATTGTAATATTTTTTTTTGGAGGTTACCCCTCCTAGGTCCTGATGTTACTGAATCTATGATGCAAAATTTTAGCACATCCGGATTGTTATTATGACAGTATTTCACATGTCTTGCTATAGGAGTGTCATATTCATTAAGAATAGAGTATATATGTTCCCCCACTCTTCGATGGAGTCCTGATGGAATACATCCAAGGGTACTGAGGGAACTGGGTTCTCTAATAGCCAAACCATTATATTTAATTTTTCAAGATTCACTAAACACAGGGTCTCTACCAGATGACTGGAGAAAAGCAGATGTGATTATCTATTTTTCAAAAGGGAGCAAGAGCAAATCCGGGGAATTACAGTGCCACGTGGGAGACTATTGTGCAAACTAAGGGATACAGGAATTGCAGTAAATATCTGCTCATGGATTGGACCAATGTGGTAAGTGGGATTCCTCAGGGTTCCGTATTAGGTCCTCTCCTTTTTAACATATTTATTAATGACTTAGAGGTGGGACGGGAAAGTAGTGTCTCCATCTTCGCTGATGACACAAAGTTGTGCAAGGTAATTAAATCAGATAATGATGTGCTTTCCCTTCAAAGGGATTTACATAAAATTGAGGAATGGGCATCTAAATGGCAGATGAGATTTAATACGAATAAATGTAAAGTTATGCATCTGGGAAGGAAAAATATGCAATTTATAATCTTAATGGAGCAAATCTAGGTGTATCAGATATTAAAAGAGATTTGGGAGCGCTTGTGGACAACCACCTAGGTAACAGTGCTCAAAGCCAAACAGCAGCTGCAAAGGCAAATACAATATTAGCATGTATTAGGAAGGGTATAGAAGCAAGGGAAGCAAATATAATTCTGCAACTAGTCAAATCTCTAGTATGCCCTCATTTGAAATATGGAGTACAATTTTGTGTACCAAAATAAATAAAAAGGACATTTGTGAGCTGGAAAAGGTACAGAGGAGGGTACCAAAACGAATTAGGGGAATAAAGAGGCTAAGTTATGAAGAAAGACTAAACAAATTCAGCTTATTTTCCCTAGAAAAAATGCATCTAATAGGGGATATGTTTACATTATATAAATACATCCAGGGTCAGTATAAAGAATTGTCAAGGGAGCTTTTTGTGCCAAGAGGTTTTCAACTGACAAGAGGACATCCCTTGAGGTTAGAAGTAAAAAGATTCCACCTTAAAGAAAGAAAAGGGTTCTTCACAGGAAAAGGTGGTTAATCTGTGGAATTCTCTTCCAGAGGAGGCGGTGACAGCGGATTCGATAGATAACTTTAAAAGGGTACTGGATTTATTTATATTTAAAAAGGGAATTCAGTGATATTATGAAAAATTAGAGAGGCAGTATTGATCCAGGGAGAAGTCCGGTCGCCGGTGTCTGAATATCGGTTGCCTGCTTACAGGCGTGTGTGTGAAGCACAGTGACACCCATATCTAGTGCAACCGTAGTGTGCAGTGAAATAAAATAACCCTTTTTTTACTGTAATCGATTGAATATCAGTTGCCTGCCTACAGGCATGTGTGTGGGGCCTATTGCATCTAGTCTGCCAAGTTTTGCCAGTGCAAAGTGACACTCATATCTAGTGCAACCGTAGTGTGCAGTGAAATAAAAGAACCCTTTTTTTACTGTAATCGATTGAATATAAGTTGCCTGCCTACAGGCGTGTGTGTGAGGCCTATTGCATCTAGTCTGCCAACTTTTGCCAGTGCACAGTGACACTCATATCTAGTGCAACCGTAGTGTGCAGTGAAATAAAAGAACCCTTTTTTTACTGTAATCGATTGAATATCAGTTGCCTGCTTACAGGCGTGTGTGTGAAGCCTATTGCATCTAGTCTGCCAACTTTTGCCAGTGCACAGTGACACTCATATCTGGTGTCACAGTAGCTTGCACGCATAGTACCACTAATGGTAAAAAAAATGACAGGCAGAGGCAGGCCACCACGCAGAGGCCATCGTGGTCGTGGTGCTGTGATTCCCTTTGCCCTTAGAATAATGCCCCGTTTTCAGAGGCAACGTACCCTGAACTTGAACAGTTCTGAGGACATGGTTGACTTGCTAACACAGGACACCCAATCTTCTACAGCTTCCGCTCGGAACCTAGACGCACCATCCTCCTCCAGCTTAGCTTCAGGCACCTCTCCAGTTACCACTCGCCCGCCTGCCGCCACCACCAACACTAGCACCACAGCCGCTTCACTTGATCCGTCAGCAGAGTTATTTACAGATCCGTTGGAAGAAATGAGTGATGCACAAACATTAGTGCCAGAAGATGTAGATAACAGGGATATGTCCCAGTCAGGCAGCATTACACATATGGACGTATGGTCTGATGATGATGATGATGTTGTACCCGGTGCTGCTTCCTTTGTTGAGTTGTCAGATACAAGTGAAGCCGTTGTTGATGACGATGCGTCAGTGGATGTCACGTGGGTGCCCGCTATAAGAAAAGAAGAACAGGAGGAAAGTTCAGATGGGGAGACAGAGAGGAGGAGGAGACGAGTTGGAAGCAGCGGGAGGTCGTAGAAAGTAGCTAGTGGCACAGTCAGACAGCATGCATCGGCACCCGGGGTCAGCCAGACAGCACGCCAGTCAACGCATCGGCACGTGTGTCTGCCTGTGACAACAGTGATGCCATTTGCAACCTGTGCAAAAAGAAACTGTGTCGTGGGAAGTCCAAAACCCACCTAGGTAAAACTTCTTTGCGAAGGCACATGATGTCACATCACAAACGCCTATGGGATCAACACATGAGTACAAGCAGCACACAAAGTAAAAGCCGCCATCCTCCTCCTGGTCCAGCATCTTCAGCCACGTCAACCACTGCTGCCCTGCTTGCTCCCTCTCAACTATCCGCCACTCCGTGTCTCGCTCTGAGCAGTCCCTGCTCATCTGCCCACAGTCAGGTGGCTGTCAAGGACATGTTTGAGCGTAAGAAGCCAATGTCACAAAGTCACCCCCTTGCCCGGCAATTGACAGCTGGCTTGTCTGAACTCTTAGCCCGCCAGCTTTTACCATACAAGCTGGTGGAGTCTGAGGCGTTAAAAAAATGTGTAGCTATTGGGACACCGCAGTGGAAGGTACCCGGCCAAACTTTGCACAAAAGGCAATCCCCAACCTGTACTCGATTGTGCAAAAGGAAGTAATGGCATCTCTGGCACACAGTGTTGGGGCAAGGGTTCATCTGACCATGGATACCTGGTCTGCAAAGCATGGTCAGGGCAGGTATATCACCTACACTGCGCATTGGGTAAACCTGGTGACGGCTGCCAAGCATGGAATACGTGGCTATGCAGAGGAGTTGGTGACACCGCCACGACTTGCAGGCAGGCCTGCTGCCACCTCCTCTACTCATCCTACTCCATCCTCTTCCATAACCTCCTCGTCTGAGTCCTCTTCTGCTGCTGCTATGTCTTGCTCCACATCAACGGCACCCCCCACAGCTCCACAGGTACTATTCCACATCCCGGATATGGCGGTGTCACGCCGTCTTGGGGTTGACTTCCCTGAAAGCAGAGAGTCACACCGGACCAGCACTCCTGTCCGCCCTGAACATACAGGTGGATCAGTGGCTGACTCCGCACCACCTGGAGATCGGCAAAGTGGTTTGTGACAACGGAATAAATTTGTTGGCGGCATTGAATTTGGGCAAGTTGACACATGTGCCGTGCATGGCACATGTGTGTAATCTGATGGTACAACCCTTTGTGCATAAGCACCCAGGTTTACAGGACGTCCTGAAGCAGGCTAGGAAGGTGTGTGCCCATTTCAGGCATTCCTACACGGCCATGGCGCACTTTACAGATATCCAGCGGCGAAACAACATGCCAGCGAGGCACTTGATTTTAGACAGCCCGACACTTTGGAATTCAACACTCCTAATGTTCGACTGCCTGCTCCAACAAGAAAAGGCTGTTAACGAGTATTTGTATGACCGGGGTGCTAGGACAGCCTCTGCGGAGCTGAGGATTTTTTTGCCACGTTACTGGATGCTCATGCGCAATGCCAGTAGGCTTATGCATCCTTTTGAGGAGGTGACAAACCTGGTCAGTCGCACCCAGGGCACCATTAGCGACATCATACCATTTGTTTTCTTCCTGGAGCGTGCCCTGCGAAGAGTGCTTTATCAGCCCGTAGATGAGCGTGATGAGGAAGAGGAAGAGTTGTGGTCACCATCACCTCCAGAAACAGCCTTATCAGCATCGCTTGCTGGACCTGCGTCAACGCTGGAAGAGGATTGTGAGGAAGAGGAGTCAGAGGAGGAATGTGGCTTTGAGGAGGAGGAGGAAGACCAACCACAACAGGCATCCCAGGGTGCTCGTTTTCACCTATCTGGTACCAGTGGTGTTGTAAGTGAGTTGGGGGAAGAACATAACTTCAGTGAGATCACTGAGGACGAGGAACGGGACATGACTAGCTCGGCATCCAACCTTGTGCAAATGGGGTCTTTCATGCTGTCGTGCCTGTTGAGGGACCCTCGTATAAAAAGGATGAAGGAGAATGACCTGTACTGGGTGTCCACACTACTAGAGCCCTGGTAAAAGCAGAAACTGCATGAAATGTTACCGAATTACCACAAGTCGGAAAGGATGCAGCACTACCAAAATAAATTAAAAAGTATGCTTTACACAGCGTTTAAGGGTGATGTCACAGCACAAAGGCAATCTAACAGTGGAAGAGGTGAACATAATCCTCCTCTTCAAACAACCAGCCGGCAAGGAGAGGACGCTTTACAGACGTGTTGTTGATGGAGGACATGCAGAGCTTTTTAAGTCCTATGCATCGCCACAGCCCTTCGGGGTCCACCCTCAGAGAACGACTCGACCGTCAGGTAACAGACTACCTCGCCATAACTACAGATATCGACACTATGAGGAGCGATGAACCCCTTGACTACTGGGTGTGCACGCTTGCCCTGTGGCCTGAGCTATCCCAATTTGCCATAGAACTTCTGTCCTGCCCCGCCTCAAGTGTCCTGTCAGAAAGGACCTTCCGTGCAGCAGAAGGTTTTGTCACTGATAAGAGAAGTCGCCTAGGTCAAAAAAGTCTAGATTACCTCACCTTTATTAATGAGGGATGTATCCCGAAGGGACTGACAGTGGGCGATACATTCGATTAAAAAAGGCCTGATAGATGAGCTGCCTTGAGCTAATAATGGTCCACAAACTAACATCAATTTTTCTGGTCGTTGCAACAATACCTAATTTTTGCATTTAAATTCTTTTATTGTCAGAAGGCGTACAGCATGTAATGAAAAATAAAGCATTTTTGAACAGTCTTGCATAACAGTTGTGCAAAAATACATATTTACAATAAAGACATTTTGTGAAAGTTAGCTGGTTATTCCTTCTTATTTTTACTTTTTAGGTTAATAATTTTTCTTATTTTTTACTGTGATTGCAATTTAAGAGATACCTAAAACATGGTAAAACAGACAATAGTAAAGAGTATATCTGCAGGGAACGCCAAAGTCCTATTAGCTATCATCCCTCCAGCAGTATTAGCTTATTATTTACAATATCTAACCTGGGCAATCACCCTTGGGTTACCCTAGGGCAGGCTTCAGTGAGCGACCTCTCCTTTCCTGGGATGATTTTGCCGCCGGTTGCTTCTGAAGGGTCTCCAGGGCTCCCCCACTTTGGTCCTTCCCCCAGTGTCGCTTCAACCAGTAACAAATGTTTTATGTTTGTAAAGCGACCCAATGATCCCCCTTGATAGAGGTTTATCGTTACAAATTTCGGAGAACCAATTTAAGACCGGTGTCCCCTGTTTCTGGGTCAGGGAGTGTGTGAAATGCCTCAGCCTACAGTAATTGTAATGTTCTGACAGCGGTAGCTCATGCTTGTCCCTCAGTTCCTCATGAGCATCTGAGCATCTGGCCCTTTACTAACCAGTCTCCCAGTCTATCTAGTTTCCTTGACCTCCACCAGTGTTGTGATGTTATGCTCATGGGTTTCGGGGCCTGCGGGTGGTCAAGAATTGGGGTCATTTGGGTGGATCCAGGAAACAAACCCGTGTGTTTCTTGGCCCATTTCCAGTATGATAGTGAGTGTCTGATTAGGGGGTTTGGTGAGTTTTTAAGGCTCTGAGGCAATTTTGATAGGCAAGCCACCTTGTCCCAGGTTAAGGGCCTTAAAGTGTGGTTCTCTAAATACACACAGGCCGGTTGATGACATATAGAATGTGCTATTGGGAGGAAAGATAGGTGACAGAACAGGTATTAAACTGATAGGAATAAATAGTACAACTTAATACACCACTCCTATCTGGTGGCACATTAGATTGCACGCGCAGTGCCCCAAGTTCTAAGTGGGAGGACCGACCAAGCATCTTTTTCCATCTCCCTGTTCCAAAAATCCATGCCATATACACGTCCCCTGATAGGTGACTTAACAGGTATTACACTGGTAGGAATGAATAGTACAACTTAATATACCACTCCTATCTGGTGGCACCTTAGATTGCACGCGCAGTGCCCCAAGTTCTAAGTGGGAGGACCGACCAAGCATCTTTTTCCATCTCCCTGTTCCAAAAATCCATGCCATATACACGTCCCCTGATAGGTGACTTAACAGGTATTACACTGGTAGGAATGAATAGTACAACATAATATACCACTCCTATCTGGTGGCACATTACATTGCACGTGCAGTGCCCAAATTCAAAGTGGGAGGACCGACCAAGCATCTTTTTCCATCTCCCTGTTCAAAAAATCCTGTTTTAATTTTATGAGTATGTTTTTTTAGTTGTCGCCATTGGCCTTTTATGAATACATAGTGATATGGAATCTCAATGTATAAATATTGTCTGACATCAGTGTCCTGACAATTTAATTGAAACCAAGCAGTAAGTGTTGTTGCTCTATGTTTATTTTGTGCTAGAGCATTTCTTTCATTACCTGCAGTAAAGCAACCATACTGACCTTGTGGCGAATGTACAGCTAACCGATACACAGCATGTGATCGATAATGCATCTCAAATTTTAGAAGACGCCACATTGCTTCTGGAGCACTGACATAGCGAGCTTCTAAATAATTAGAAAGTTTGCCATGTAAAATTGGATTGTCTTGATTATTTTGTGCACCTTGCACAACAATAGTTGCTGCATCATATCCTTTGTACATATATTTATACACATATGTTATGGATTTGATAGAAGTTCAAGCTTGCACATTTATGTGTGCATTGTACTTCATCAGCAAATGTGGATTGTATGGAACTACATATCTATTATCAACCTTCTGGCCATGAATAATAGCAGTTTGTCTTTCTCTTCTTTTATACCAAGGGTATCTATCACAATTTGCATAAATCTTCATTTAAAATTGTTTTTGGAATTCTTTTGTGAATTTTTTATTTTCCATACATGGTGAATTTTGATTGATATCTAAACATGGACCATGAATCATTCTGTGTGTTACAATGTCATAAAGTTTTGAAAAATGTTCTCTATTTGGCAGTTCAGCAGTAATTACTGAATCCAATTTATCTTTTTCTTGCAGGATTAAAAGTATGTGAGCATGTGGCAGGCCTCTTTTTTTAAATAAACAAACAAACAAAAGCCACAAATTTTCCAAATAATTCTGCTTTAGTTATATCATGTATTAATTAATTGAGTTTTATTTTGAATACTCTCGACACTCTACAATCTGGTCGATCAGAAGTATTTTGGACAAGTTTTACATTTTCCTTGATCTCTGGCCTTTCTGGATTACATGTGAATGTAATGAATAAATCAAGTTTTCCAAATTTTGTCACAATAGTCATGGCATCATTGTATCTTTTCTCGTAGGAGATAATTGGAAAGAGGATGGCAAAATGATTGCTCTTCCAGCTGGAAGGTCTCTGTTGGTAGCCAATTCAGCAACATAATCCATCAATCCGCAATATTGTTCTATCCAAATCTTGTTTTGTTGAAATTTGATAAAATTTAGATTATTTGCTTCAACTTGTAGATATGAATCAATAATCCATTTTTGTGTGAGTTTTTCCCCACATAAAAAAGGATTAAAATGATTGTGAATAGCAGTTTGTACCACTTTATATTCCAGCATAGAAATATTGTTTCCAACACGAACTTTACTATTGTAATAACTTTGCAATTGTAATTATGGTTCCAAATTACAACTCAATATATCAATGTTTATAAAAGGATGATCTTCATTGCATGGATATATTCCCGCTGAAAAGGGGGTTTACCATCCTCGTTTTTAAAGACCATGGCAACCTCATTTACTGTTGGTAAATTATACTGTCTTTTATCAGAATTGTAATCTCTTTTCACAACCATATTTACTCTTGGCATTGGCAATTGATGTATTTGAGCATGTTTCTGTTGTTCTTTTTCAACCTCTGCTAACTTTTTGTATGCTTGACTACATGGGTTGTTGACAATAATTTTATCCAGCTGTTCAAAGACTATGCGCAAACACTGTTTATTTTCAGGAAGCGTCATCTGTTCAACAGCTTCCATTGTATCTAAGACATATAACTATGCAAATTTGCTCTCTCCTTCTTGTGGGTGTAAATGTGAAGTGCGGTGGTAAATTTGTCCATGAACTCTAAAACAGTAAGGACCATGTCCTGGGACATTTTCTGCTAATGTAGCACCCATTGAAGCAAGTTAAATTGCACTGTTATAAGACCTGATGTGTGTTTTTTTAATTAGTATAATTTGGAAATGTTGGATCGCTCATTATACTTTCTAAATATTCTGGAAATGTGTGTCTTTGTGGAAGTCTTACCTCTCCTCTCTGATAGCAACTAATAAACTATCCATCAGTTGGTCTTTCCTTCAGAAAATAGGCCCCACAAAACTGACAAACCAGGCAGAGACCTAGATGGATGTGCTGCAACTCATAGGGTCACAGAGAGTCAGACACAACTGAAGAACTGAACAACATACATTAAAATGTTTCCCTGCTACTTTATATATGCCATTTGGCGGTGTAATTTGCAAAATATTTGTGTTCCCAAATGTAGATGTGATGAGAGAAATGTATATGCAATTATGTGAATGGCAAAGGGTTCATATTACAGGACTCTCATGTTTTACTGTTGCTATTGAATTGGGTAGTGTGGCTTTATTCATATTCTGCATGTTGCAGGATGGTTTGTCATATTGGAATGTGCATGACCATTACAAAAGTATAAACAAAGTATATTTAGCCAATGCATGTTTATTATTGGGGCATTATTGGGCAACTAACTAACTGCATTCACACATATGCTGTGGTATTGGTGAAGGGGTTTGTGTACTTCAATTAAGCTGTGAGCTATACCACTCATCGACTAGAGAAGGAACTGGCAAACCACATCAGTGTCACCTGTCCCATTCATTGTAGCCCCTCAGGGGTATGTTCCTACTCAACAGTATCACTAATCAGACTTGTCCTAGGTATAAACCCTATATTATTAGTAGATCTGATATTTGGGATCATATGATATCTAAAGCTATTATGACTCTTAAACAGTTTTATATGTATTGATCTATTGCATGTTAACTATGGCTCATCAGTTTACATCTATAGGAATGTGACACTAATGTAATGCATGTGGATGTCCCAGAACCCCAAATATTCAAAACACACGGACACAGTTAGAATGATCTAACAAAGCTTTATTTTATACACAGACCGCAATCAGAAGTGGTCAAGATTGTGCATTCAGTCATAAAGGTACAACAAAGCTTTATTTTTTTTACACATACCACAATCAGCAGTGGTCAAGATTGGGCATTCACATAACGGTATAACAAAGCTGTATTTGCTAGACAGACAACAATCAGCAGTGGTCAAAACTGTGCATTAATGGGTGTGGTGTGGACGGGTCAGGAGAGAGCAAGAGGCTGAAAAAAAGGGGAAACCTACAAGTGCCAATATAATATTCTTGAATAAGCATGGTGCATAGCACCTACCAGGGTCACATGCTGTCAGTACACCACTGCAACCGAAATCTGAGGAAAAAAAGGATCATCACAAATCGCTCCATTTAACTGAAGAAACCATTTATGTGCATAGCACTTACAACTTGTAACAAGATCTGCTCAATGAAACATATGATTCAACCTCTGGACTGTGTAATCCAATCCAGTTTCGCACATACAGTGTGTTGACAAAACAAAAATCTGTAAAAAGAGGTCAAATAAAAAAAGGTGGAGGAGGATAAAAAAAAAAAAAAGAATCACAATGAATGTACAGTACAGTGCTAAATACTGTACCAATATACCAACTCACCTGATTCCCATCTGCAAGCATTAATAACTATTAGCTAGGTCTATGGATAATCAGCAATATGGGGAAATACCTATTAATACGGAGAGGACACAAAGGTCATCAGCCAGATTCACTGTCACTTACATCAGACCCAAGGATCTGTTCTCAGACTGATATTAAGGTCAGGATCACATGCTTCACTAGTGCATATATTAATGCTGGCTGTCATTAACATGCCATAGTGAGACTTTACAAGTCCACCGCCATAGCGGTATTAGACCACATGTAAGCTAACAACAAGCATGTCTGAGATATCTGGCAATATGACAGCTTTAAGATTGTGGGAGCTACATGTTAAGGGGGGCTTTCATTGAAGGAATGTCTACCTGAGAGGCACTGGGAAAACCTTACACCTCATATAATTCCTTCACAATGCTTGCAGATGCAGTAGATGCCTTTCATGGACCTGAATTAAACCTAAAAAAAAAAAAAAATGAAAGAGAAGAAAAAAAAGACAAAACCTACAGAATAAGGCCTGAAAACATCATAGGGCCTGCAGCATCTCTTCTCAACAGCACTTCTCAGTGACAATTTATTGGTCAAAATACTAACCGAATCTAGCCCAGCTCCAGAGTTTTTGATCTTGGCCTATGTGATTGTGACATTTGGGGCCTCATTCAATTGCAATTTGGCCAATTGAATATATGCACAGAGCATATGTTTTGTACAGAGGTTTTTAGTTAGTGAAGACCTTGCTTTTCGATAGAAGTGCACTAACTAAAAAATATACTCTGTGCTTACAGAGAGCCCTATTAAATTGCCCAAATCGGAATTGAATGAGGCACTTGGTCCATGATCCTCTTCTCTGTGGACATGTTAGGCCCTCTGATCTTCCCTTCTCCTCCGACTGTGCCGTATGCTCCTGGTAGGGGGCCGATGCCCCTGCCGCCTCTGGCTGGTCACAGGACCCAGACCTCCTTGTGGATGCTGAGAGATAGAGAAGAAAGGTACATATCATGTCATGGGTGAGCGTGCTGATGCAATCCATGGTGGTCCGGAACCAAGCCAGGCAAGTGGCTCATCACAGGTTATGCCTAAGGTCATGGTGGGGGGTCAGGTAGGGGAGAGAGCTCCAGTGGCACAGGGACAGGGGTCTGTGATGGCACCTGCAGAAAGGGAGGAGGACCATGATGTGGGTGATCAGCTGTTGGGGGGCCAGATGAGGGACCTCTGGAGGGTTTTGCACATCAAGTGGGGGCTCCCGCTCTGCCAGACCCACGGGGGGAAGCAACCCCAGAAGCCTGCCAGGAGGCTTTGTGCCCCCAGGGTGTACAGGGAGAGAGTCACATTAGAGGGGTTAACTGATGTGGAAGTGTATGAGCGTTTTAGACTAATCCATGCCAGCCTGGAGGAGCTCTATGCAGTCCTGAGGGAGGAATTGGAGCCTTCCTCACAGACCAATAGAGCCATCCCAGGCGTGGCACGGATGTTAGCCGCCATACACATCCTATCATCTGGTAGTTTTAAGACCCCTGCTAGCATAGTAGGAGGAATGTCTCAGGCAAGCCTTTCAAGGTGCCTGAGTACATTCCTCCATGCTATTGTTCCGAAAGCTGCCAGATACATCAGTTACCCTAACACTGTGGAAGTGATCTTGAATGTCAAAGCAGATTTCTTTCGAATTGGAGGTATCCCCAATGTGTTCAGTGCTATAGATTGTACACATGTATCATTGATACCTCCTAGAGATCAGGAAGTGCTGTACAGAAATCGCAAACACTATAATTCCCTCAATGTACAGGTTGTGTGTGATGCAGACATGTGCATACAAAGTGTAATTGCAGGCTTCCCAGGAAGTACTCACGATGCCCATATCCTGCGTCAGTCATCCACCCATCGTTATTTTGAGTCCGGCCAAGCTCCACCTGGGTGGCTACTGGGTGAGTACCCATAAAGGATCGCAGGCAAGCAAATCTTATCAAGAGCGTATACCCTAACATATACATCATGTTCCACTGTAATGCTATGATGTTGGAATGTGACTAAGGGGGTAGCAAAACTTTTGAGTGCGCAACAAATCTGCCCTGACAACTCTGCGACTACACTGAGTTGCCTTGATCCAGGTTCCTACTAACCACCTCATAGAAACTAATTAGATTTGTTTGACATGACCTATGCCTCATAAATCAATGTTGACTTCTACTTATAATCCTGTTCAACTAGATATGTTCTTGTATATTATCCCTTATTAACCCTTCTAAAAGCTTCCCCACTACATAAGTGGTCTATAATTCCCCAGATTTGCTCTTGCTCCCTTTTTAAATATAGGTATCACATCTGCTTTTCTCCAGTCATCTGGTAGAGACCCTGTGTTGAGTGAATCCTTAAAAATTAAATATAATGGTTTGGCTATTACAGAACCCAGTTCCCTCAATACCCGTGCACCAATAGTCAAAATCGCGTCCTTCAGTAGCGCGCCAGACATCTGCGCGCAGGTTTTAAGATAAATACTTAAGAGTGGACGCAGGGGTTTTAGGGTTAGGGGTCTTTGGGTTAAGGTTAGGGGTCTTTGGGTTAAGGGTTAGGGTTCTTAGTGTTAGTGTTAGGCATGGGGTCTCAGTGGTGAGGGTTAGGCATGGGGTCTGAGGACTGTGACCTGGTCATAGAAGTAGGAAGTTCCAGCCCACAAATCCCTAAACTAACGTCACATGAATCATTGTGTATATGTACAGATGCTTTAACGATCATCCCAACATCACATTTATATCTACATCTCCCATTTCTGTTTCCTTCAGGTGATGCAGGATATGGGTGTTTGCCATGGTTGTTGACCCCTGTGAGCATTCCACACACAGAGGGGGAGGAGAGGTACAGTGAGGCCCATGCCAGAACCCGAAATGTAATAGAGCACACCTTTGGCCTCCTGAAGATGCGCTTCCGATGTTTACATTGCACTGTTGGGGTGCTACAGTATAAACCAGTAAAAGTTTGTCACATCATCATGGCCTGCTGTTTTCTGCACAATATAGCAGTACAGGCCAACTGTCTGGGGAACATTGATGATGCTCTGCTTGAACTGGAGGAGCGTCCAGTACCTCCCCCTGGTGTGGATAATGTTTAGGGGTCACAACTACGTGCCCACGTAATTTGGGAGTACTTCCCATGTAAGTCCGAAAACAAATAACAACCAACTATAATGTACCTTGATTATTGTAACTAATACAACTCTTTTCTCCTTCCCCATTGTCATACAGAATATCCCACAGTCCACAGTAGAGGAGAGCTTTGTGATCTAACGTATGTCTCGTGATGCATTATTAACACTGGATCAACTACAGCCTGCTCTGATATCCGTTAATGGTAAGTATGCACACATTCTCATACACATCATATATACTGATATCTGCAAACATCCAGAAACTAAGCTAAATGGATGGTATGATATATTCCACAATATCAATGGATATAGGCCCCAAAATCATATTCGAAAACCTCTTCACAGAACAGTAATGTTGCCATTGTCTGATCATGCTAATCCACATCCCATGGAGGTCAATGCAATTCATAGCAATCAGGGAATATGAACATACCAGCATATTGTAAACCATAATCAATGTTCTGCATAGGATGCAAAGAGGGGATCTCTCCTGTTATGTATCAGCGAATGCAGGCAAAAGCATTCCCAGTCAGATAACAGGAATGTTCTCAATGATGTGTAAACATTTTAAACTAGGAATCATTGTGCAATATATCATGTTCAAAGTGTATTATGTCACATGAACCAGTTCAACTAAATCACTTTCTTTGTTTCAGCCCTTTAGAAACAAATCAAAGTTCAGATTTTGTGGAGAAGGGAGGGGCGGAGACCGGAAGTGATGTCGTTTGCTGTGAATAGCAGCTGGAGGTGAATGGAGGCAGCTACTCTCCTGCCTGAGGTAACAGGCACCTGAGAGAGAGGAATTATAAAATCCCCTTAGCCCTTTCAGCCGCAGGTGAAATTGCATAGTCCCCACTCACCACTCAGGAGCAGGAGCACCAAACGAAGGGGGCTAATATAGCCCAGAATACCATCACAGTGAATCTGCAGGTCTGGGAGAAAGAACAAACTCTGGAGACTCAGAACTCACACTGTGATACATCAGATGGCTGACAGGCTGAGGAAAGCAGCGGGGGGTGAGTGATGGGATTGATATTAGTCCCTGGGGCACTCCCATTATAACAAAAAAAGCTGTATTTATTTTATGCCTGAACACATATTATAAAGGAAACTCCTGTATCTTAAAAAAAGGAAAGGACTATAATGGTGAGAGTGGCTTCTCATTTTCTGGGATACTTCACTTGGCTGATTGATATGCTGACTGATTTGGTAACAGCTTTCTTAAAGAAACAGAGCCAGAAAAAAAAGCAACGTTACTTGAGAGGACTTTCAGCCTCAGGCGAAATTGTATAGCCCCCACTCACCACTCAGGAGCAGGAGTACCAAACGAAGGGGGCTAACATAGCCCAGAGTGCCATCTCAGTGAATCTGCAGGTCTGGGAGAAAGAGGAGCTGGGATCTCCAGTGTGCAACATCTAATAGCACTATCAAGTGGAGCAACAAACTCTAGTGACTCAGGACTTACACTGTGAGACATCAGGTGGCTGGCAGGCTGAGGAAGGCAGCGGGGGGTGGGTAATGGGATTGATATTAGTCCCTGGGGCACTCCCATTATAACAAAATACGCTGTATATGATACTCTATGCCTGAACACATATCATAAAGGGAACTCCTGTATCTTAAAAACGTATCCAGACATAAGCAAGAAACTGTAAAAGGAAAGGACTATAATGGTGAGTGGATGGATTTTTATTTTTTGGGATACTGCACATGGTGGACTGAAATGCTGAATGATATGGTAACAGCTTTCTTAAAGGAACAGAGCCAGATAAAAAAAAAAAAAAAAAAAAAGCAATGCTATATGTCTTGTATAGTTACTGACGGTAATACAAAGAATCAGAATCAATGTTATTAGAGACATTTGTATATTGGTATATCTCTCTTTACAGTTAGTATAGTAACTGAGCACGGCTATTGGCCTTATCTGGAAACAAAACAGAAGAGGGAAAGAAAAGAGAGGAAAAGCAAGCTTATACAAGGGTATATGTGTCAAAGTGCTGGAATAAATATACATTGCATCTACAACTCAGAATGAGAAACTCTAAAAATAAAGAGAAGAAAGAGAAGAAACTTCAAAAAATTGATAATATGTTTTCGCCGAAACTAGAATCAAATGGAAAAGGAAAAGGGGGAATGGAGTTATCTGAGATAGATCAAATTCCAGATTTGACCCCGAACCAAAGTCTGGGCAGTATAGAAGATAATACTGAGATAAGAGAAATATCACCAGAGGTGGAAGAGCTACTAACGGTGACTAGAATGAAAACCTTATTAGAGGAGTTCCAGCTTAATTTTCTGGCAGAAATTAAAAAACAAATAATTTCTAATACTAGGGCCATTAAGGACTGCGTCACTAAAGTCACGGCCATAGAAATAGTAATGGATAAACAAATAATGGAAAATAACACGCTTCAGACACAGAATAAAAAACTAGAAGAAAAAATACAAGATTTAACAAATAAAATTTCCAGCCTGGAAGATAGATCTAAAAGGAATAATTTACGAATAAAAGGAATCTCAGAAGATCTTAAAGACACAGATTTGACAAAATATATAATAAAGCTCCTCTCTTCGCTAGTTCCAGATTTTGAGACAGTACCAAACAAATTTGATCTATTGCATAGAATTCAGACATCAGGAAATAAAGAGAATGGAAGACCTAGAGATGTCATGGTCAAAGTGTATTTGTTGAATTACAAAGAAGACATTATGCGTGCAAACTATAGAGAGAAGATCTTGAAACCACCATACCAGAATATCCAAATATTTGGGGATATATCAGCATACACGCTAAATAAACGTAAAGAATATTCTAGAATAACTCTGGCGCTGAGAAAAGAAAATATACGCTATAAATTGATATTTCCACAGGGTCTTGCAATGACTAAAGACGCCAGATGGTATAGAATTTACTCAGTCAAAGAGGGAATAGATTGCCTGAGGAATTTGAAGATCTATCTAGCAGAGTGACATTAGATCCTCACGATAGAGGATAATTGCAGCTTCTGATAATTGGATTTTAAAATGCTTTTTTTTTTATTTTATTTTTTTTTATTTTTTTTTATTTAGATCACTCCTTTTCATCTTTCCTTTATATGGTGTTCTCTCCCCCTACATCCGTCCCCTCCGTCCCTCCTATGTGTTATAAAAATGTAAGGAGGGAAGAGAAGTAGATCTCTTGGATGAGAGCTTAGGTAAATTTATAATAATGGTAACATTTTTGCACTTTTAGATTAATTAACCTCTAAAGGTCTTAATAAATCTCCTGCCTTTACAATAGATAGGGGTCATAAAATGTTACATATAGCCTTAAAGGAAGGGGGTTAGAATCCATAGGACATTAAGTAGTGACATATGGAGGGCGGATAGGGGATGGCTTGGTTGGGGGGGAGAAGACTGAGGAAGGGGTGAAAGAGGTGATGGAAATATGCATATATTGGATTTGTCCTTTTTTTTTTTTTTCTTTTCTTTCTTTTCCTTATTGGTGGTAGAGAAATAGCCTTCTATTAAAGAAGGGAAATATACATAGAGGATAATATAAGGTCTTAGATACAATGTTAGCACCGGTCACTTTAATTAAGAGGTTAAAAGTTTCACAGATATGTTTATAGATAGGATTTGGCACCGTCATATTTAATGATAAAAATGTAGTTATAAGGATGACTTTAGAAATCTCAACAAATGAAGTGTTCCACACCTGACTATAAGAAATTTACACAGAGTTGGAATTGGGCAATAGAGGCCGTTTATGTATATATATGTATATATATGTATATATATATATATATATATGTGTATATATATGTATGTATAGATATAGGTATGTATGTGTATAGGATGTGAAGGGCTTGTTAATACATTTCACTTTTCCGTTTTTGGATTTGTGTTTCATTTTTTTTTTTTTTGTTCCCTCAAATTCTGAGGTAAAGATTTTGTCAGAAATGCTTTAATAATCCTGCATAGATAGATGCTTATAGGTTTTTGAGAGACTGGGAGGTAGCTGCCTCCATTAGAAAGGTTCACCTACCACTTCTAAACACTGGCTAATCAGCCCGTAGGAATTCGACCCAACATGAGAGATAGGATGGGTCATATTCGGTATGTCTGTAGTCAGTATATATGTTTAAAGGAACAGAGAAGCACAAATTTAAATAGTGAGGATAGGAAGGGGAAACATAGGTTAAGAGGAATCAAGTCAATAAAGAAACTATGGGCCTCATTCAATTGCGATTTGGCCAATTGAATAGGGGTCTATATAAGCACATAGCATATTTTTTTTAAAGAAGTTTTTAGTTAGTGAAAACCTTGCTTTTGGATAGATGCTTACTAACTAAAAACTTCTTTAAAAAAAATATGTTATGTGCCTATTTAGCGCCCTATTCAATTGGCCAAATTGCAATTGAATGAGGGCCTATGTCATTAAGGATAATATCACATAACACCAATGGATTGAATATGCCCATTAAAAGAAAAATTGCATTTTCAGAATATAATAAATCAGGTGCAGAAATAATCTGCCTACAAGAAACACATCTGAAAATGAAGCATAATCATCTATTAAATAATAAAACTTTTTTGAAGAGAGTAGATGCTAATTATACTAGTAAAACGAGGGGAGTCTCGATATTATTTAAAGCTAACTTTGTGGTGGAGGAAGAGTTTAAAAAGATTGATATAGAGGGAAGATATATATTGTGGGTAGGAGAAATAAATAAAAGCATCTACACAATTGTAAATATATATGCCCCAAATAAGAATCAAGAGAGATTTCTTATAAAAATATTGAAGTTAGTTCATAAATATAAAAAAGGAAAAGTTATTATATGTGGAGACTTAAATTTAGCTATGGATCCAGTTCAGGATAGATCAAAATCTAAATATAAGAAAAATAATAATACTTTGAGTTATTTAAGATTAAGAATTAAAAAACTAATGATAGAGCTTGACCTCTTTGATATTTGGAGAACATTTAATCCAGAAAAGATAGAGTTTACATATCACTCAAAGAAATATAATGTATACTCTAGAATAGATTATTTCTTGGGGGATCCTTCAGTCGTATAGGATACAAAAAAAATAACTATCTTATCTACTGCACTATCAGATCACTTTCCACTGATGTTGGAACTAAAAGGGGTTGAAACCTATGGTAAAATAAGAAAGTGGAGAATAGAACCTCTGATTTTAAAAGATAAGATATATATAGAAGAAATAAGAACAGCTATTAGAGAATTTATGCGCTTAAATATAGATTCAGTATCATCTCCTTCACTCATATGGTGTACTTTAAAAGCATTTGTTAGAGGCATTCTAATATAAAAAGAAGCGCAAATGAAGAGAGCTAGGGGAACAACCCTAAGAAATCTTTATATTCAGTTAGATATATTACAGAATAGCAATAAAAATGTTCCATCTATGTAAAAGATGGAAAAAATTAAAGATATCAATTTACAAATTAAAAAGATCTTTCAGTTAATTCAAGATAGAATGGTTTGGAAAGCGCAACAAAACAATTACCTCATGGGAGGAAAAATGGGGAAATATTTGGCCAATAAAGTTAAGAATCAAAAAATTCAAAACCATATCCAGGGACTCAGGGGAGAAGATAATCAGCTATATAACCATCCAGAAAAAATTGGCAACATATTTTTCCAATACTACTCAGAATTATATAATATTGAGAAGCAGATAGATTTTCAGAAACCTAGTTTGAGTGAGATAAAAAACTTTTTGAAGGATATTAAATTCCCTAAGATATCAGAGGAAGAATTATTATATCTAAATGAACCATTAACGGAGAAAGATATAATAAAGGTTATTATTGAAACAAAAAACAATAAGGCCCCTGGTATTGATGGCCTAGATAAACTATTCTATACAACGTTTAAAGACCAGCTGGCCCCTTTATTGGCCAGTATGTTTAATGAGATTAAGAACAGCGGCATTATTAGAGAGGAGTTAACTGAAGCAAAAATTATAAATATACTAAAAGAAGGAAAAGACCCGGAAGATAGGAAGAGCTATAGACCTATCTCTCTTTTTAATTATGATTTAAAAATATTTTCTAAGGTGTTAACCAATCGTTTGATCCCTTTAATTCCGCAGTTGATTATTCCAGAGCAGACAGGATTTGTTAAGTCCCGACAAGGAGGGGATAATATAAGAACATTGATAGATATTCTCTCTATAGGGAGGAGTGATGGGGGCCCCAGTTTGGCTCTGTCGATAGATGCAGAGAAAGCCTTCGACAGAGTCAGCTGGGACTTCCTTAAGATTGCCTTGGAATGTTATGGACTAGAGGAATTTGCTTCTAAAGCAATTATGGCTCTTTATATTAACCCTACAGCTAAGATTAGTGGGCCTAATTATGAAACATCTTTTTTTCCCATAAAAAATGGAACTAGGCAGGGCTGTCCCTTGTCTCCCATATTATTTAATCTTTATGTGGAGCCTCTTCTATTGAAAATAAGGAAAGCAAAGGATATTGAGGGAGTAAAAGTCGGTCTGAGTATAAAAGTATAAAATTGCTATATACGCAGATGATCTGATTCATTTTGAAGAACCCTATCCAATCTTTGGGAGCTCTTGATATCATCTTTAAAGAATTTGGAAGACTCTCTTATTATAGGGTCAACTATGAGAAATCAGATATTATATGGAGGGATCTCTCCTTTGAAGAGAAGGAAGGGAGGAGGAAAGAGATTTTGTTTTACTGTTTTCTATTTTCCTTCTTCACCCGAGTCTCCCCAGAAGCACATGATTTCTGTGCTAAACTATTAATTATATTAACTATATTGAGAGTAGTGCCGGTTCCTTTGTATGCTTGGTGGAGGTATCAAGTTAAGTGAACTTGCTATTAGGGAACTGCCTTCCCATCAGGAGTACAATATAGTACATAAAAATTGGTATTCGAAGAGATGGGAGGGAGGAGTTTTTAACAGTGTATTTATACATATGCAATTGCTAAACTGTTGAATTACTGATACCTCTGGAATGTATGATTGTTTTGTTTTGTTATGTTTTTGATGTTTGTTAAAATAAAAATAAAAAAAATAAATAAAAAAAAGTGTATTATGTGACTCATAGCATCATGTTGCCAGTACAGAACTGCTGCAGTGTGTCAACACATTGTTTACCCACACAGACATGGGAAACGACCTGTACAACAACAGAACATCAGCTACATCAATGTCGTCTACATTGGAAGTGAGTATTTGCGGGAAACATGTGCATGTATGCATGAGAGGAAATTACTTAACTCCATTAATGTAGGCATAACTTTCTTTTCCCCAAGACATCCCCTACAAATTTCTGAAGCGGTCAGAAAAGCTTATCGGACCATGCAGACGTATCCTGGGGGAACAGATCTCTTTGTTGAATACTCCACTTGACCCCATGCAAGGTAAAGCACCACATGTGGATATCCGAACATGCATCAATGTGTAATAGTTGTGATCTTCCATTTCTCTTACAGGCTGCACTGGTCTCTCTCTCTCTCTCACAATCTCTGTCCGGCGTAATCCCCTTATCCCACCCACCCCTATTTAGCCTTAATTTATTGAGTTACACAAGTCTTTGACACCTGAACGATTAGCAACTTCTGCTAACTATTCATATTAACCCTTTACACAATGTTTCCTCTTGCCTTCTTCCTCATATCCCCCTGCCTTTTCCTCAGACTCTTCTTTACTTCTCCCCCTTTTGTCTACAATATACCCATCTCACCTTTCATGCGCTCCTCTTCCCTTTTATTCGCCCATCAGCTAATCTTACTCAAGCTGTGGTTAAACTATCTCCTGTCTCCTGTCTGTCCCATCTGCAGATTACATTATCTGGCCACTAGGGCCAGATACCGTATTACATAATAGTGCCTCTCACTTTACATCTGATCCCTTTATTCTCCAACTAATGCATAACCTTCTACTTGACACAACTTCCTTCCTATATATCTCTCACTTCCTTATTAACCTTCCTATTCCTTATCTACGCTTCCCCAGGTCCATTACCTTTAGATTGTAAGTGGAGAGTTTCTAATCTTGTGGGGGGATTTGGGAGCAAATCACTTTTTACAAGACTTTAAGCTCAAAAAAGGGCTCTCCATTTTCTGTTGTTGTCAATTGTACATATTGTATATTTTCTTGATCTTCTCCCCTGTACAGAGCTACGGAACATGTTTGCATGGTAAAAATAAAAGACACATCAGGACCAATTAGGACCAATTAGACTTGTCCATCATTATTATCTGACAGATGGTTAGCTTGTTCGAGATCCCAATGCATAACATGTTAACATGTGTGCCGACATACCTGCATTTGTTGGTGGCTGCTCATATGGCATATGTTAGGTTTCCACTAATATATTATTTGTGTGTTTGTATTGCAGATCACGGTCGATACAAGGCATGAAGTAAAACATCCTGACATTCCATGGCCATGTCAATGTCCTCATGTATGTGCACGTGTCCATTCCATTGCTTTGTTGGATCCAGTGTGATATCTGATTACCTTGACTGAATAGCCGATATGTGTCACAAGACAATTTCACTATACAATGCAGATGTGATGTGACATCTGTCAGCTGATGTTCCTTTTATATCCACAGCATGTGTATGCTCACATAGTCTGCGTCGATTTATATGTACCTATTGCTTTAAACATTCTATACTCTCCTCTACTTGGACTGTTGTGAAGCCTGTAGCACACTTCCTTGCAGATCTCTTCTTCAGTGCTGATGTGACAATCCCTGTACATATGGGGAAGAGTAAATCCAGGCTTGGAACATAACGATTAATGAGGTTATGTAAATCTTCAGTTATGCATATGCAACAACAGTGAGTATAGATGCTCAATCAGAGAACAAAATACCCCTGATATTGCCTGGTTTGCTGGGAGTGAATCTCTGGAAAAAGTATCTGACTGATATGGTCCTGGTCAGGTCCCCATCTTTTTGGCCAAGGTTATGTATGTAGTGGCTGCTTATTTATTTAATGGTAAATATAATTTATCCGATATGTTGTTTATGTGAGCCTCGCCAATGTTGATACCATAGCATTTCCGTAACATCAATTAAAGGACCTTCATACTCAACATCTGTGCTCTGCACCATTACATAGTTACATAGTTACATAGTAATTAAGGTTGAAAAAAGTCTTCCAGTCCATCAAGTTCAACCTTTTAAGATCTCCTCTGATCTGCAATATGCAGATTAAATTTTAATTAATTAGTTGCTAATTAATTATTAATCAATTATTATTTTTTTTATTTTTTTTATATTAATTAATCCAGAGGAAGGCAAACAGAAAAAAAACCCAAGTGAGACTTAGCCAATCATCTCAAAGAAAGAAAAAAAAAATCCTTCCTGACCCCAGATACTGGCGATCGGATTTCTCCATGGATCAGTACTGTCTCTCTAATTATCCATGATAACCCTGAATTCCCTTTTTAATTAGAAATAACTCCAGTCCCCTTTTAAAGTTATATATCGAATCTGGTGTCACCACCTCCTCTGGTAGAGAATTCCACAGATGAACCACCCTTACTGTGAATAACTCTTTTCTTTATTTAAGGTGAAATCTTTTTTACTTCTAACCTCAAGGGATGTCCTCTTGTCAGTTGAAAACCTCTTGGCACAAAAATCTCCCTTGACAAATCTTCATACTGACCCTGGATGTATTTATATAAGGTAATCATATTTCCTCTTGGACACCTTTTTTCTAGAGAAAATAAGTTTAATTTGGTTAGACTTTATTCATAACGTAGCCCCTCCATTCCCCTTATAGGTTTTGTTGCCCTCCTTTGTACCTTTTCCAGCTCTAAAATGTCCTTTTTATGCAGTGGTGCCCAAAATTGTACTCCATATTCCAAATGAGGGCGTACTAGAGATTTGTATATTGGCAGAATTATATTTGCTTCCCTTGCTTCTATACCCTTCTTAATACATCCTAATATTTTATTTGCCTTTGCAGCTGCTGCTTGGCTTTGAGCACTGTTACCTAGGTGGTTGTCCACAACCACTCCCAAATCCCTTTCAATATCTGATACACCTAGATTTGCTCCATTAAGATTATAAATTGCATGGCTATTTTTTCTTCCCAGATGCATAACTTTACATTTATTTGCATTAAATCTCATCTGCCATTTAGATGCCCATTCCTCAATTTTATGTGTATCATTATCTGATTTAATTACCTTGCACAACTTCATGTCATCAGCAAAAATGGAGACACCACACTCCAATCCAACCTCTAAGTCATTAATAAATATGTTAAAAAGGAGAGAACCTAATACTGAACCCTGAGGAACCCCACTTACCACATTAGTCCAAACGGAGTATGTTCCATTTACAACAACCCTTTGCTTCCTGTCTTTTAGCCAGGTCTCAATCCATGAGCAGCTATTTACTGCAATTCCTGTATCACTTAGTTTGCACAATAGTCTCCCATGTGACACTGTATCTAGAGATGTCGTGGACAGTTCACCCGTGGACTATTCGCAGCGATTTTGGCTCGTTCGCGCTCGCAGCGGACGGCGGACACATACGCGTTTCGGTTCGCCCCCTATTCTTTATCATTGAGGAAACTTTGACCCTGCACCTCACAGTCAGCAGACACATTCCAGCCAATCAGCAGCATACACTCCCTTCCAGGGCCTTCCATCTGAAGGACAGCATACATTTTAGAATCATTCTGAAGCTGCATTCGTTGTGAGAGGACAGATAGTGTAGCTGCTGGAGATTTAATAGGGAAATAGAAAGCCAGGCTGTGTATATAACTTCCACTACGGACCTGAAGGACTCATCTGATATCTGCTGCAAGGACAGCAACCCAAAAAGCCCTTTTTAGGGCTAGAACATCATTTATTTTATTTTATCATTTTTTTCTGTGTAATCTAATTGCATATGTCTGCCTGCCAGCGTGTGTGTGTGACAGGCTAACACCTAACAGCTTATATTGTGCTTATTTTCACTACTCATACCTGGTGGTGTACCATATATTGAAAACAACCATTTTTTTCCTGTAATCTAATTTCAGTTGCCTGCCTGTGTCAGGCTCACAGCTAATATTCTGCTCTGTTTCACCAGTCATAGTTGGTGTACCATACATTGAAAAAAACAACCCTTTTTTCCTTTAATCTAATTTCAGTTGCCTGCCTGTGTCAGGCTCACAGCTAATATTCTGCTCTGTTTCACCAGACATAGCTGGTGTACCATACATTGAAAAAAAACAACCCTTTTTCCCTTTAACCTAATTTCAGTTGCCTGCCTGTGTCAGGCTCACAGCTAATATTCTGCTCTGTTTCATCAGTTATTGTTGGTGTACCATACATTGAAAAAAAACAACCCTTTTTTCCTTTAATCTAATTTCAGTTGCCTGCCTGGGTCAGGCTCACAGATTATATTGTGCTCAGTGAAATAAAACAACACTTTTTGACTGTAATAGATTGAATAGCAATTGCCTGCCTACAGGCGTGTGTGTGAAGCCTATTGCATCTACTCTGCCAACTTTTGCCAGTGCACAGTGACACTCATATCTGGTGGCACCTGAGATTGCACGCGCAGTGCCCCAAATTTGAAGTGGGAGGACCGACCAAGCATCTTTTTCCATCTCCCGCTTCCAAAAATCCATGCCATATACACGTCCCCTGATAGGTGACGTAACAGGTATCAAACTGAAAGGAATAAATAGTACAACTTAATACACCACTCCTATCTGGTGGCACATTACATTGCACGTGCAGTGCCCCAAATTCGAAGTAGGAGGTCCGACCAAGCATCTTTTTCCATCTCCCTGTTCCAAAAATCAATGCCATATACACGTCATCTAATAGTGGATGTAACAGGGATTAAAGCGATAGGAATAGTACTGCTTAACCGTACACACCTTATAATAAGGCAGACAGAGGCAATGCAGAGAGAGGAGTCTGAAGAAGAGGAGTCAGAGGAGGAAGGTGGCTTTGAGGAGATGGAAGACCAAACACAGCAGGCGTCCCAGGTGGCTTGTTGTCACCTTTCGGGGACCCTTGGTGGCTGGGTGGAGGAAGAGACCTTCAATGACATCAGTGAGGACAAGGAACGGGACATGGCTAGCTTGGTATCCAACCTTGTGCAAATGGGAAGTTTGCGGTTGTGCAAAGGGACTGTTTGCGGTTGTTTGCGGTGCATTAAACGGAGAGATTGGTCTGTTACTGTGAAGCGGGTGTAACCCTTACACTACCTGATCGATACAACATCATACCTGATGTTTTAAAGCATATTATTCCAAACAATTTAGGAATGTCAGGTGATTTATGCCCTTTATGGCTTAAAACCAGACTCTGCATCAACTATGTAATTTTCCGTGGGAGTTTTGCATGCCACAGTCCAGGTGTTAGTCCCCTTGAAACAACTTTCCCATCACTATTGTGGCCAGAAAGAGTCCCTGTGGGTTCTGAAATTCGCCTGCCCATTGAAGTCTATGGCGGTTCGCCCGTTCGCGAACATTTGATGAAAATTGCGTCCGCGGTTCGCGAACCGAAAATTTGATGTTCGCGACATCACTAACTGTATCAAAAGCCTTTGCAAAATCCAAAACGACTACATCCACTGAGTTGCCTTAATCCAGGTTCCTACTAACCTCCTCATAGAAACTAATTAGATTTGTTTGACATGACCTATCCCTCATGAATCCCTGTTGACTCCTACTTATAATCCTGTTCATTAGTTAGGGGTGTCAATAGTATTTTCACAGTGTGTTTGCATTACTGATTTCAACCATGAGGGGAGATTGGTATTGACAATCTAGTTCAGCCATGACACAAAGCCAGACAAATAGAATGAGACAGGTGTCTGTAAGTGGCTCACATAATAACTGTGAACATACAGTATCTCACAAAAGTACACCCGTCACATTTTTGTTAATATTTTAGTATATCTTTTTATGTGACAACACTGAAGAAATGACACTCTGCTACAATGTAAAGTAGTAAGTGTACAGCCTGTATAACAGTGTAAATTTGCTGTCCCCTCCAAAGAACTCAATACACAGCTATTAATGTCTAAACCAAAGGCAACAAAAGTGAATACACCCCTAAGTAGAACTGTCCAAATTGGCCCAAAATGTCAATATTTTGTGTGGCCATCATTATTTGCCAGCACTGCCTTAACCCTCATGGGCATGGAGTTCACCAGAGCTTCCCAGGTTGCCACTGGAGTCCTCTTCCACTCCTCCATAATGACATCATAGAGCTGGTGAATGTTAGAGACCTTGCACTCTCCCACCTTCAGTTTGTGGATGCCGCACAGATGCTCAATAGGTTTTAGGTCTGGTGACAAGCTTGGCCAGTCCATCACCTTTACCTTCTTTAGCAAGGCAGTGTCGTTTTGGAGGTGTGTTTTGGGTCGTTATGTTGGAATACTGTCCTGAATCCCAGTCTCCCAAGGGAGGGGATCATGCTCTGCTTCAGTATGTCCCAGTACATGTTGGCATTCATGGTTCCCTCAATGAACTGTAGCTCCCTAGTTCCGGCAGCAGTCATGCAGGCCCATACCATGACACTCCCACCACCAAAAGTATACATCTATACTGAGGAAAAGTAGTTGAAATAATCCCTAAATTACACATAAATGGATAAGGCACAATGAACACAAAAACATTGGTATTAGATGAAACCCTTAGTTTGAACATAAACAGCGATGCAGAGAGAGTGGAGGCAGCATCTGACATCATTAGGTAAATGCATATAGGGGGAATCAAAACAACATATTATAGAAAACATATATACACATATATACACATATAGACATATGTGTATATATGTTTGGTCTGTGCCTGCATGAGTGCTGCCAGCACTGGGGAGCTACAGTTCATTGAGGAACCATGAATGCCAACATGTACTGTGACATACTGATCAGAGCATGATCCCTTCCCTTCGGAGACTGGGCAGTATTCCAACATTTAATGACCCTAAACACACCTCCAAGACGACCACTGCCTTGCTAAAGAAGCTGAAGGTAAAGTTAATGGACTGGCCAAGCATGTCACCAGACCTAAACCCTATTGAGCATCTGTAGGGCATCCTCAAGTGGAAGGTGGGGGAGTGCAAGGTATCTAAACATCCACCAGCTCCATGATGTCATCATCGAGGAGTGGAAGAGGACTCCAGTGGCGACCTGTGAAGCTCTGGTGAACTCCATCCCCATGAGGGTTAAGTCAGTGCTGGAAAATAATGGTGGCCACACAATATTTAAACTTTGGACCCAATTTGGACATTTTCACTTAGGGGTGTACTCACTTTTGATATGTACCCTGAATGAATATCTCCATGTGTCGGATATCATGCATAGCTGTTACTGGAATTAAACTCAGGAACATTACCTCCACCCTCTGCTGCACTAGTGTCTGTTACCCCAACCCTACAATAACTCAGGACTGGTATATGGAAAACTATGTAATGTTGTTTTGTAACATTCATCTGGTGTTTAACAATCATGGTACAGTACAAACGAAAACAAACAATGATAATACGAGCAATACATAATATTTATTGTTATGGGTGAAAATTATAGAAAAAAGTATAACAAGAGAAATCCATGTCTTGTCTGTCGATTTGGACCTAAAGAGATAAGAACAAGATATCAATTAGAACAATATTTGCATTGACTGCAACACCTCGACGTCAATAGATCGTGGACATCAATTGCATCTATATGCAACATGAACACGTTCTCACCTATTTCCTCTTTCGTTTCTGTGGGTCCTTTGGCCTCTTTGGTCCTAGGCCGGCCATGACTTCTTTGATGGGTGTTAGGCTCTTCTGCAACTGACGTTGGGGGGTAAGGTCTGGGAGGTGGAGGCTGTAGGCTGTGGTGGTGGAGCCTGTTCCTGTTCCACAAAGGGAAAGATTGAATCCACCTGGTCAGTGACAGTCTTGACCTGTTGGGCCTGTCCAGGTGGCTGGCCTTCTCGGGCCATTTGGGCTCTTTGGGCATAGTCCTCCAACACCTGGTGATGCCTCTTGAGCTCCTCATATACTCTGTCATTGTGCCGTCTCATCTCCAGCATGAGTTTTCTTTTCTGCTCCTTCTCATGCTGGAGATGAGCGAGGAAGTCATGTCAGTTTCCAGTTGACAGCGCCGGACACAATGGGGTGTACCCAGATTGATGCGATATTCTGCTTGATGTAGAGGCATGGCTGAGCATTGTTTCCTTCCGGCCCAGTGGGTCTGCGGGGCACGTGGGGCCGGTATGGCCTGCAAAGATGGTGTGGCCTGCAGGGACGGTGTGGCCTGCTGTTGTAGCCACATCCGCTGGGGCACCATGAGCTGTGATTCCATGCACTGGGGCACCATGAGCTGTGACTCCATGTGCTGGGGCACCATGAGCTGCTACTTCATGCGCTGGTCCCAACTATGATGGGACCACATCGCCACAGATGACATCTGCTAGCCCCACATGTCCTGTCTCCCGATTTGCCCAGCCATTATCCTCCTGGCTGGAAGGGGCAATGGTGGAGCTGTTGGCTGCCATGATGCTGAGGGCCTTGGGGTGTAAAAACTTTTTTTGACAGCTACATGGGGACGCCAGCGCAGCCGCATCCCAAGAGTCGGTGGCGGCACTCTTCCAGGGAATACTGAAATGCCTACATTAAACAGGATACATCAGCTATACCTAGTTTCAATATTTACACGGGTTCTAAGCAGTAGGAGTGTTAAGCCAGCAGCTAAGCTAGTTTAACATGGGGTAGAGAGTGACAGGGGAACTCATGACAATAAATACATAGTTGCAATTGAGCTCCCATGTATGCCTTATATGCACTCTGAACCAACAACAAACATAACAGTAACATCAACTGATTTGCAAAACGCTATTCACAATCACTTGTGAGTGTAGGTATTGCAGATACATTTAATTGCTAACAATTGTGACTAGTATATTTATTCACACTAGATTTACATGGTTATTGTTGCCTCATATATCTGTAGTCACAACCAGAGATCTTACAGTGCAATTCAATGTCGGTTATCTATCTGTGCGAGGTACATGTGCATGCATATGAGGGTGGAATATGGAGTACAATTTTGGGCACCACTTCATAAAAAGGACATTTTAGAGCTGGAAAAGGTACAGAGGAGAGCAGCAAAACTAATAAGGGGAATGGAGAGGCTAAATTATGAAGAAAGACTAACCAAATTAAACTTATTTTCTCTAGAAAAAAGGTGTCTAAGAGGAGATATGATTACCATATAAAAATACATCCAGGGTCAGATGTGTCAAGAGAGCTTTTTGTGCCAAGAGGTTTTTAATTGACAAGAGGACATCCCTTAAGGTTAGAAGTAAAATGTTTCCACCTTAAAGAAAGAAAATAGTTCTTCACAGTAAGGTTGGTTAATCTGTGGAATTCTCTACCAGAGGAGGTGGTGACAGCGGTTTCGATAGATAACTTTAAAAGGTGACTGGATTTATCGCCAGTATCTGGGGTCAGGAAGGAATTAAGTATGTTTTTTTTCCCTTTGAGAAGATTCGCTAAGTCTCACTTGTTTTTTTTTTTTCTGTTTGTCTTCCTCTGGATTAATTAATAATAAAAAATAAAATTTAAATAATAAATTATTTGTTAATTATTAATTAACAACTAATTAATTAATATTTAATTCGCATATTGCAGATCAGAGGAGATCTTAAAAGGTTGAATTTGATGGACTGAAAGTATTTTTTCAACCTTAATTACTATGTAACTATGTAACTATGTAACCTCTAAGGCCGTCGTAACTCCTTGCTCACGACCGAAGATTGAAATTAGATTTCTTTATTTGCATAGTTGAGAGTTGGGGAATGTTGAGCTATTAATTCTAAGACCAAACATAACTTTCACTTTTAATAAAAGTACAGGATGACTTTTCTATTTGCTTAGTTAGTGCTACGATTTGTAAGTAAGCTCTTTGCCACACCTCCATGGCCCAAGTAACCTGTGGGTCTATTTTACCCATTTACGGACTTGCCGGAGGCTAATCCCACAGCCGTTGCGGGTCTGATATGCTCCAAGCCTGTGGGACTCTGGACACAGAAATTGAACATGAATTAAAAAAGAAATGATTTGCAGATTTGAGTGTAGGGGAATGTTGTGCTATGAATTCTAACACCTACAATCACTTTTATGTCTCATCAAAGTACAGGATGGCTGTTTTATGTGCTTAATTGGTGCCACGATTTGTAAGTAAGAGCCTTGGAGGACCTTTTTGGTGTAAGTAAGCTGCAGCTCGATTTTACCGAATTAGAGCCTTGACACAAGAGTTCACGTAGCATTTGAATAGATACCTTGACTTTCTTACGGCCGCAACTCTTGCGGCCGCGTAAGATCAAAGGCTTTCCCTGAGGCGGGGGTGGCCACAAGAGATACCAGGGCACCGGCCGCAAGCCGGCTGGCGCCCTCGACTGCAAGGAAATAGAATAGGGAAGTAGCTTGTGGCCTTTCCTTGCGGCCACACATCCCATACGGCCCTTACTAGAATGAGGCCCTTAGAGCATAATAAACTGATTGAATTAAGTGCACTACAACATTTCCTTATTTGTAACTGCTGTGTAAAATATCCATTTATTTTATTTCAGGGTCCTATTGCTGTCATGCAATGAGCATTAATACAGATATGTAAGTGTAGTGTAAAATTTTATAATTATTAATTAATTAATTAATTAATTGTCAATAATGAATAAGTGTATTAGGAAGACTTAAACATAATACAGATATCTAACTGCAGTGTATAAAAGCTATTTTTTTTTTTTTTTAGTACAGTGGATTGTTTTTTTTGTCTGTAATTAGCAATTAATAAATAAATTTGAGATTATTAATACATCAATTGATGAATAAATGTATTATAAAGAGCTAATCATAATACAGATATATAACTGCAGTGTAAAATATACATGTTTTGTTCCTGCAGTATAAAACATATTTCAGGGTCCTATTGCTGTCAGGCAATGATCATTAATACAGATATATAAGTGTAGTGTAAAATATAGTAATTCTTAATTATTGAATTAATTGACGTTAATGAATAAGTGTATTAGGAAGACAAGCATAATACAGACATATAACTGCAGTGTAAAAGAAAAAATATTTTTTTCTAATTAACAATTTATAAATGAATTTGACATTATTAATGAATGAATGAATCAATAAATGTATGATAAAGAGGTAAGCATAATACATATATATATAACTGCAGTGTAAAATATACATTCATCTTCCTGCAGTATATATATATTTTATTATTTAATTAATTAATTATTAATTATGTACATTAATAATTAGGTAATAAAGTAATACATGTATTAGAAAGAGCTAAGCATACTAAAGATATATAAATACAGTGTAAACTATAAAAAAAAATTACTGCAGTGTAAAATATTTGTAAATTTTTTTTTAAATTAAAATGTATATTAATAATTAATTAATTCATTAATATACTTTAACTACTTATAATTAATAGGCAGCAATCAGTATCCTGAAGAGCTAACAATCTCTTTTGATTTTCCGGCAGCAGAAAATGTCAAGTCAGAGTGTCATCACCCGAGCAGAAAGTGTCAGCAATGTGGCAAGTGTGTAGTGTATATAGGCTACGTGCGCAAGATCAAATCGTTGTTTTATTTATTTTTTTATTATTTTTCTGTGGTTTTGGTGTTTTTCTATGTACGCAGTTCGGCCGTTAACTTCGTATTTTTGCGACCTCTTATTTTTTAATTTTTCTAAGTCCCGCGGGTTGTATTTTTTTATTTTTAGGTCCCGATTTATTTTTCAAAGTCCCGCAGCTCGTATTTTGTTTTTCAAAGTCCGTCCAATTTTTCTGGGGTTTTTGCTTACCGAGATTGAGGTGCTGTAGAGCCTCCACCTTTTTTGCTCATTGCAGCTGACGTGGGAGGCTCCACCACGACAAATGCGGCCCTTGCGAAGAAAGAGCCGCATTTGCGGCCCGAACTGCGTCCCTCACAAGCTCGCAAAGTGTGACGACAACTTGCAGTTTGACAATTATAATATGTGATACCTTATAATTGTTTGAAGATACCAGCAGTCTGTCAGTCAAAAACACTTTAAATATACATTTGTATAACACTAAAGTTAGACACAGGGGAGCCAGAGGTGGAAAAGAGACACAAGGGAAGAGGGGGGAAAGAGACACGGGGAGAGAGAGGGGAAAGAGACACAGAAGAAGGAGAGAGGGGGAAAGGAGACACAGTGGAGGGAGAGGAGGGGAGAGACAAAGGGGAGGGAGAGGGGGAGAGACACACAGGAGGGAGAGGAGGGGAAGAGACACCGGGGAGAGAGATGGGAGAAGCGATACAGGGGAGGGAGAGGAGGGAAAGAGACACAGGTGAGGGGAGGGGTGGAAGAGACACAGGAGAGGAAGATGGGGAAAGTTGACACAGGGGAAGGAGAGAAGGGAAAGAGACACCAGGGAGGGAAATGGGGGAAGAGACACAGAAGAGGGAGAGAGGGGGAAAGGAGAAACAGGGGAGAGAGAGGGGGAGGAGACAGTGGGGAGGGAGAGGGGGTGAAGAGACACATAGGAGGGAGAGAGGAAAGAGACAGAGGGAGGGAGATGAGGGAAAAGATACAGGGGAGGGAGAGAGGGGAAAGAGACATGGGGAGGGGGGAAGAGACACAGGGGAGGGAGATGGGAGAAGTTGACACAGGGGAAGGAGAGAGGGGGAAAGTAGACACAGGGGGGAGATGGGGGAAGGAGACACCAGGGAGGGAGATGAGGGATAATATACAGTGGAGGGAGAGGGTTGAAAAACACACAGGAGAGGGAGAGGAGGGATTTGACACAGGGGAAGGAGATAGGGAAGGAGACACAGGGGAGGGAGATGTGGAAGTGACACATGGGATGGAGATAGGGGAAAGTTGACCCAGAAGAAGGAGAGAGGGGGAAAGGAAACACAGGGGAGGGAGATGGGGGAAGGAGACACAGGGGAAGGAGACGTGGAAGGGACACAGGGGAGGGGAAAAGTGTGAAGAGGACACAGGGGAGAGAGAGGAGGGGAAGAGACACAGGGGAGGGAGAGCAGGGGAAGCGACACGGGATGGAGAGGGGAAAGGAGACACAGGGGAGGAAAAGGAGGGGAAGAGACACAGGGGAGGGAGGGGGTGGGAGAGACACAGGGGAGGGAAATGGGAGAAAGATACACAGGGGATGTAGAGGACTGGGAGAGACATGGGTGATGGGGAAGAGACACAGGGAGGGAAAGGGGGAAAAGAGGCACAAGGGAAGGAAAGTGGGGGGAAAGAGACACCGGGAGGGAGGGGGAAAGAGCCACAGGGAAGGGAGAGATGGGGAAAGGAGACACAGGGGAAGGAAATCGGGAGAAGAGACATAAGGGAAAGAGAGAGGGGGGAGAGACACATAGCAGCCAGAGGTGGAAAAGAGACACAAGGGAAGAAAAGAGGGGGGGGAAGAGACACAGGGAGGGGGGAAAGAGACACATAAGAGGGATAGAGGGAGGAAAGGAGACTCAGGGAGGGAGAGGGTGGAAGAGACACACAGGAAGGAGAGGAGGAAAGAGACACCAGGGAGGGAGAGGGGGAAAGAAACACAGGGGAGGGGGGAGAGACACAGGGGAGGGAGATGGGGAAGAAGACAGGGGAGGAAGATGTGGAAGGGACACGGGGGAGGGAGATGGGGATAGGGCACAGGGGAGTGAGAAGGGGGAAGGAGACACAGGGGAGAGAGAGGAGGGGAAGAGACACATGGGGAGGGAGAGGAGGGGAAGAGACACAGGGAGGGAGATGGGGTAAGAGATACAGGGGAGGGAGAGAAGGGGAGAGACATAGGGGAAAGAGAGGAAGGGAAGAGACACAGGGAGAGAAAGTGGGGAAAAAGACACACGGGAGGGTGGGGGGACAGACACAGGGGAGGTAAAGGGTGAAAGAGACACAGGAGAGAGAAAGAGAGGGAAATAGACACATGGGAGGAAGAGGGTTAGGAGAGACACAGGGAAAGGGGGAAGAGACAGGGGAGGGTGATGGAAAAAAGAGACACAACGGATGATAGGAGTGGGGAAAGAGATACAGGGAGGGAGAGGGGGAAAGCCACAGGGGAGGTAGAGGGGGAGGGGTCTAAGGGAAGGGAGGGGGCGAAGAGACACAGGGCAGGGAGAGGGGGGAAGAGACACAGGGGAGCCAGAGGGGGAGAGAGACACAAGAGAAGAAAAGAGGGGAAAGAGACACAGGGAGGGAGGGTGGAAAGAGACACAGAAGATGGAGAGAGGGGGGAAGGGGACACAGATGAGGAAGAGTGGGAGGAGACAGAGGGGAGGGAGAGGGGGCAGAGACACACAGGAGGGAGAGGGGGAAGAGACACAGGGGAGGGAGATGGGGGAAGATATACTGGGGAGGGAGAGGGGGAAAGATACTTAGAGGAGGGGGAGGTCACAGGGGAGGGAGATGGCTAGAAGTTGAAACAGGGGAAGGAGAGAGGGGGAAAGGAGACACAGCGGGATGAGAGGGGGGAAATAGACACCAGGGAGGGAGATGAAGGAAGATATACAGTGGAGGGAGAGTGGCAAAAGAGACACAGGAGAGGGGGAGGGGAAAGTTGACACAGGGGAGGGAGATGTTGAAGGGACACAGGGGAGGGAGATGTGGAAGGGACACAGGGGAGGGAGAAGGTATGAGAGACACAGGGGAGGGAGATGTGGAAGGGACACAGGGGAGGGGGATAGAAAAGGGACAGAGGGGAGGGAGAAGGGGTGAAGAAGACACAGGGGAGAGATAGGTGGGGAAGAGACACAGGGGAGGGAGAGAAGGGGGAAATACACAGGGGAGTGAGAGCAGGGGAAGTGACTCAGGGAGGGAGAGGAGGGAAAAGAGACACATGGGAGGGAGGGGGAGAGACACAGGGGAGGGAGAGATGGGAAAAGGAGACACAGGGGAGGTAGAGGGAAGGAGGCTAAGGGTAGGGAGAGAGGGAGAAGAGACACAGGAGAGGAAGAGGTGGAAAGAGAAGCAGGTGAGCCAGAGGGGGGAAAAGAGACACAAAGAAAGAAAAGAGGAGGAAAGAGACACAGGGACGGATGGGGGCAAGAAACACAGAAGAGGGATAGAGGGGGAAAGGAGACACAGGGGAGGGAGAGGGGGAGAGGACAGAGGGGAGGGAGACACAAGAGAAGAAAAGAGTAGAAAGAGACACAGGGAGGGAGGGTGGAAAGAGACACAGAAGAGGGAGAGATGGGGAAAGGGGACACAGATGAGGAAGAGTGGGAGGAGACAGAGGGGAGGGAGAGGGGCAGAGACACACAGGAGGGAGAGGGGGAAGAGACACAGGGGAGGGAGATGGGGGAAGAGATACTGGGGAGGGAGAGGGGGAAAGATACTTAGAGGAGGGGGAGGTCACAGGGGAGGGAGATGGGGAGAAGTTGACACAGGGGAAGGACAGAGGGGGAAAGGAGACACAGGGGGATGAGATGGGGGAAAGAGACACCAGGGAGGGAGATGAAGGAAAATATACAGTGGAGGGAGAGTGGCAAAAGAGACACAGGAGAGGGAGAGGGGAAAGTTGACACAGGGGAGGGAGATGTTGAAGGGACACAGGGGAGGGAGATGTGGAAGGGACACAGGGGAGGGAGAAGGTATGAGAGACACAGGGGAGGGAGATATGGAAGGGACACAGGGGAGGGGGACATGAAAGGGACAGAGGGATGGGAGAAGGGGTGAAGAAGACACAGGGGAGAGATAGGTTGGGAAGAGACACAGGGGAGGGAGAGAAGGGGGAGAGACACAGGGGAGTAAGAGCAGGGGAAGTGACTCAGGGAGGGAGAGGAGGGAAAAAGAGACACATGGGAGGGAGAGGGAGAGACACAGGGGAGGGAGAGATGGGAAAAGGAGACACAGGGGAGGTAGATGGGAGGAGGCTAAGGGGAGGGAGAGAGGGAAAGAGAAGCAAGTGAGCCAGAGGGGGAAAAGAGACACAAAGAAAGAAAAGAGGAGGAAAGAGACACAGGGACGGATGGGGGCAAGAAACACAGAAGAGGGAGAGAGGGGGAAAGGAGACACAGGGGAGGGAGAGGGGGAGAGGACAGAGGGGAGGGAGACGGGGGAAGAGATACAGGGGAGGGAGAGGGGGAGAAGTTGACATAGGGGAAGGAGAGAGGGGGAAATGAGACACAGGGGGAGGAGAGGGGTGGAAGTTGACCCAGGGGAAGGAAATAGGGGGAAAGGAGACACAGGGGAGGGAGATGGGGAAGAGACACAGGGGAGGGAGATGTGGAAGTGACCCATGGGAGGGAGATGGGGAAGTTGACACAGGGGAAGGAGATAGGGGGAAGAGACACATGGGGAGGGAGAGGAGGGGAAGAGACACAGGGAGGGAGATGGGGAAAGAGATACAGGGGAGGGAGAGAAGGGTAGAGACACAGGGGAAAGAGAGGAAGGGAAGAGACACAGGGAGAGAAAGGGGGGAAATAGACACATGGGAGGGTGGGTGGACAGACACAGGGGAGGGAGAGGGTGGAGGAGACACAGGAGAGAGAAAGAGAGGGAAAGAGACACATGGGAGGAAGAGGGTTGGGAGAGACACAGGGGAAGGGGGAAGAGACCGGGGAGGGTGAGGGAAAAAATAGACACAACGGATGAAAAGAGTGGGAAAAGAGACACGGGGAGGGAGAGGGGGAAAGCCACAGGGGAGGGAGAGAGGGGGAAAGGAGGCACGGCGGAGGTAGAGAGGGAGGAGTCTAAGGGGAGGGAGGGGGAGAAGAGACACAGGGCAGGGAGAGGGGGGAAGAGACACAGGGGAGCCAGAGGGGGAAAGAGACACAAGGGAAGAAAAGAGGGGAAAGAGACACAGGGAGGGAGGGTGGAAAGAGACACAGAAGATGGAGAGAGGGGGAAAGGGGACACAGAGGAGGAAGAGTGGGAGGAGACAGAGGGGAGGGAGAGGGGGCAGAGACACACATGAGGGAGAGGGGGGAAGAGACACAGGGGAGGGAGATGGGGAAGAGATACTGGGAAAGGAGAGGGGGAAAGATACATAGGGGAGAGGGATGTCACAGGGGAGGGAGATGGGGAGAAGTTGACACAGGGGAAGGAGAGAGGGGGAAAGGAGACACAGGGGGATGAGAGGGGGGAAAGAGACACCAGGGAGGGAGATGAGGGAAGATATACAGTGGAGGGAGAGTGTCAAAAGAGACACAGGAGAGGGAGAGGGGGAAGTTGACACAGGGGAAGGAGATAGGGGGAAAGGAGACATAGGGAAAGGAGATGGGGAAGGAGACACAGGGAAGGGAAAAGAGACACAAAGAAAGAAAAGAGGGGGAAAGAGACACAGGGACGGATGGGGGAAAGAAACACAGAAGAGGGAGAGAGGGGGAAAGGAGACACAGGGGAGGGAGAGGGGGAGAGGACAGAGGGGAGGGAGAGGGGGAAGAGACACAGGGGAGGGAGATGTGAAAGAGATACAGGGGAGGGAGAGGGGGGAAAGAGACTCAGGAGTGGGGGAGTGGGGGAACAGACACAGGGGAGGGAGATGGGGAGAAGTTGACACAGAAGAAGGAGAGAGGGGGAAATGAGACACAGAGGGAGGAGAGGGGTGGAAGTTGACCCAGGGGAAGGAGATAGGGGGAAAGGAGACACAGGAGAAGGAGATGGGGAAGGAGACACAGGGGAGGGAGATGTGGATGTGACCCATGGGAGGGAGATGGGGGAAGTTGACATAGGGGAATGAGATAGGACGAAGAGACACATGGGGAGGGAGAGGAGGGGAAGAGACACAGGGAGTGAGATGGGGAAAGAGATACAGTGGAGGGAGAGAAGGGTAGAGACACAGGGGAAAGAGAGGAAGGGAAGAGACACAGGGAGAGAAAGGGGGAAATAGACACATCGGAGGGTGTGGGGAAAGCCACAGGGGAGGGAGAGAGGGGGAAAGGAGACACAGCTGAGGTAGAGGGGGAGGAGTCTAAGGGGAGGGAGGGGGAGAAGAGACACATGGCAGGGAGAGGGGGGAAGAGAGACAGGGGAGCCAGAGGGGGAGAGAGACACAATGGAAGAAAAGAGGGGAAAGTGACACAGGGAGGGAGGGTGGAAAGAGACAAAGAAGAGGGAGAGAGGGAGAAAGGGGACACAGAGGAGGAAGAGTGGGAGGAGACAGAGGGGAGGGTGAGGGGGCAGAGACACACAGGAGGGAGAGGGGGGAAGAGACACAGGGGAGGGAGATGGGGGAAGAGATACTGGGGAGGGAGAGGGGGAGAAGTTGTCATAGGGGAAGGAGAGAGGGGTAAAGGAGACACAGGGGGAAGAGAGGGGGGAAAGAGACACCAGGGAGGGAGATGAGGGAAGATATACAGTGGAGGGAGAGTGGCAAAAGAGACACAGGAGAGGGAGAGGGGGAAGTTGACACAGGGGAAGGAGATAGGGGGAAAGGAGGCATAGGGGAGGGAGATGGGGAAGGAGACACAGGGGAGGGAGATGTTGAAGGGACACAGGGGAGGGAGAAGGTATGAGGGACACAGGGGAGGGAGATGTGAAAGGGACACAGTGGAGAAGGACGGGAAAGGGACATAGGGGAGGGAGAAGGGGTGAAGAAGACACAGGGGAGAGATAGGTGGGGAAGAGACACAGGGGAGGGAGAGCAGGGGCAGAGACACAGGGGAGTGAGAGCAGGGGAAGTGACACCGGGAGGGAGAGGGGGGAAAAGAGATACAGGGGAGGTAGAGAGAGAGGAGGCTAAGGGGAGGGAGAGAGGGAGAAGAGACACAGGGGAGGAAGAGGGGGAAAGAGAAGCAAGGGAGCCAGAGGGGGAAAAGAGACACAAAGAAATTAAAGAGGGGGAAAGAGACACAGGGACGGATGGGGGCAAGAAACACAGAAGAGGGAGAGAGGGGGAAAGGAGACACAGGGGAGGGAGAGGGGGAGAGGACAGAGGGGAGGGAGAGGGGGAAGAGACACAGGGGAGGGAGATGGTGAGGAGATACAGGGGAGGGAGAGGGGGGAAAGAGACTCAGGAGTGGGGGAGTGGGGGAACAGACACAGGGGAGGGAGATGGGGAGAAGTTGACATAGGGGAAGGAGAGAGGGGGAAATGAGACACAAGGGGAGGAGAGGGGTGGAAGTTGACCCAGGGGAAGGAGATAGGGGGAAAGGAGACACAGGGGAGGTAGATGGGGAAGGAGACACAGGGGAGGGAGATGTGGAAGTGACCCATGGGAGGGAGATGAGGGAAGTTGACACAGGGGATGAAGATAGAGGGAAGAGACACATGGGGAGGGAGAGGAGGGGAAGAGACACAGGGAGGGAGATGGGGAAAGAGATACAGGGGAGGGAGAGAAGGGGAGAGACACAAGGGAAAGAGAGGAAGGGATGAGACACAGGGAGAGAAAGGGGGGAAATAGACACATGGGAGGGTGGGGGAACAGAAACAGGGGAGGGAGAGGGTGGAAGAGACACACAGGAGAGAAAGAGAGGGAAAGAGACACATGGGAGGAAGAGGGTTGGGAGAGACACAGGGAAAGGGGGAAGAGACAGGGGAGGGTGATGGAAAAAAGAGACACAATGGATGAAAAGAGTGGGGAAAGAGACACGGGGAGAAAGAGGGGGAAAGCCACAGGGGATGGAGAGAGGGGGAAAGGAGACACGGCGGAATTAGAGTTGGAGGAGTCTAAGGGGAGGGAGGGGGAGAAGAGACACAGGGCAGGGAGAGGGGGGAAGAGACACAGGGGAGCCAGAGGGGGAGAGAGACACAAGGGAAGAAAAGAGGGGAAAGAGACACAGGGAGGGAGGGTGGAAAGAGACACAGAAGAGGGAGAGAGGGGCAAAGGAGACACAGAGGAGGAAGAGTGGGAGGAGACAGAGGGGAGGGAGAGGTGGCAAAGACACACAAGAGGGAGAGGGAGGAAAAGACACAGGGGAGGGAGATGGGGAAGAGATACTGGGGAGGGAGAGGGGGAAATACACATAGGGGAGAGGGAGGTCACAGGGGAGGAAGATGGGGAGAAGTTGACACAGGGGAAGGAGAGAGGGGGAAAGGAGACACAGGGGGATGAGAGGGGGGAAAGAGATGGGGAGAAGTTGACATAGGGGAAGGAGAGAGGGGCAAATGAGACACAGGGGGAGGAGAGGGGTGGAAGTTGACCCAGGGGAAGGAGATAGGGGGAAAGGAGACACAGAGGAGGGATATGTGGGAAGGAGACACAGGGGAGGGAGATGTGGTAGTGACAAAGGGGAGGGAGATGGGGGGAAGTTGACACAGGGGAAAGAGAGAGGGGGAAAGGAGACACAGAGGAGGGAGATGGGGGAAGGAGACACAGGGGAGGGAGATGTTGAAGGGACACAGGGGAGGAAGATGTGGAAGGGACACAGGGGAGGAAGATGTGGAAGGGACACAGGCGAGGGAGAAGGTATGAGGGACACAGGGGAGGGAGATGTGGAAGGGACACAGGGGAGGGGGACAGAAAAGGGACAGAGGGGAGGGAGAAGGGGTGAAGAAGACACAGGGGAGACATAGGTGGGGAAAAGACACAGGGGAAGGAGAGCAGGGGGAGAGACAAAGGGGAGTGAGAGCAGGGGAAGTGACACAGGGAGGGAGAGGAGGGAAAAGAGACACATGGGAGGGAGGGGGAGAGACACAGGGGAGGGAGAGATGGGGAAAGGAGACACAGGGGAGGTAGAGAGAGAGGAGGCTAAGGGGAGGGAGAGAGCGAGAAGAGACACAGGGGAGGAAGAGGGGGAAAGAGAAACAAGGGAGCCAGAGGGCGAAAAGATACACAAAGAAATAAAAGAGGGGAAAGAGACACAGGGACAGATGGGGGAAAAAACACAGAAGAGGGAGAGAGGGGGAAAGGAGACACAGGGGAGGGAGAGGGGAGAGGACAGAGGGGTGGGAGAGGGAGAAGAGACACAGGGGAGGGAAATGGGGAACAAATACAGGTGAGGGAGAGGGGGGAAAGAGACTCAGGAGTGGGGGAGTGGTGGAACAGACACATTGGAGGGAGATGGGGAGAAGTTGACATAGGGGAAGGAGAGAGGGGGAAATGAGACACAGGGGGAGGAGAGGGGTGGAAGTTGACCCAGGGGAAGGAGATAGGGAGAAAGGAGACACAGGGGAGGGAGATGGGGAAGGAGACACAAGGGAGGGAGATGTGGAAGTGACCCATGGGAGGGAGATGGGGGAAGTTGACACAGGGGAAGGAGATAGGGGGAAGAGACACATGGGGAGGGAGAGGAGGGGAAGAGACACAGAGAGGGAGATGGGGAAAGAGATACAGGGGAGGGAGAGAAGGGGAGAGACACAGGGGAAAGAGAGGAAGGGAAGAGACACAGGGAGAGAAAGGGGGGAAATAGACATATGGGAGGGTGGGGGGACAGACACAGGGGAGGGAGAGGGTGGAAGAGACACAGGGGAGAGAAAGAGAGGGAAAGAGACACATGGGAGGAAGAGGGTTGGGAGAGACACAGGGAAAAGGGGAAGAGACAGGGGAGGGTGATGGAAAAAAGAGACACAACGGATGAAAATAGTGGGGAAAGAGACACGGGGAGGGAGAGGGGGAAAGCCACAGGGGAGGGAGAGAGGGGGAAAGGAGACATGGCGGAGGTAGAGGGGGAGGAGTCTAAGGGGAGGGAGGGGGAGAAGAGACACATGGCAGGGAGAGGGGGGAAGAGACACAGGGGAGCCAGAGGGGGAGAGAGACACAAGGGAAGAAAAGAGGGGAAAGTGACAAAGGGAGGGAGGGTGGAAAGAGACACAGAAGAGGGAGAGAGGGGGAAAGGGTACACAGATGAGGAAGAGTGGGAGGAGACAGAGGGGAGGGAGAGGTGGCAGAGACACACAGGAGGGAGAGGGGGGAAGAGACACAGGGGAGGGAGATGGGGGAAGAGATACTGGGGAGGGAGAGGGGGAAAGATACATAGGGGAGGCGGAGGTCACAGGGGAGGGAGATGGGGAGAAGTTGACACAGGGGAAGGAGAGAGGGGGAAAGGAGACACAGGGGGATGAGAGGGGGGAAAGAGACACCAGGGAGCGAGATGAGAGAAGATATACAGTGGAGGGAGAGTGGCAAAAGAGACACAGGAGAGGGAGAGGGGGAAGTTGACACAGGGGAAGGAGATAAGGTGAAAGGAGACATAGGGGAGGGAGATGGGGAAGAAGACACAGGGGAGGGAGATGTGGAAGTGACAAAGGGGAGGGAGATGGGGGGAAGTTGACACAGGGGAAGTAGAGAGGGGGAAAGGAGACACAGGGGAGGGAGATGGGGGAAGGAGACACAGGGGAGGGAGATGTTGAAGGGACACAGGGGAGGGAGATGTGGAAGGGACACAGGGGAGGGAGAAGGTATGAGGGACACAGGGGAGGGAGATGTGGAAGGGACACAGGGGAGTGAGAGCAGGGGAAGTGACACACGGAGGGAGAGGAGGGAAAAGAGACACAGGGGAAGGAGGGGGAGAGACACAGGGGAGAGAGAGAAGGGGAAAGGAGACACAGGGGAGGTAGAGGGGGAGGAGGCTAAGGGGAGGGAGAGAGGGAGAAGAGACACAGGGGAGGAAGAGGGGGAAAGAGAAGCAAGGGAGCCAGAGGGGGAAAAGAGACACAAAGAAAGAAAAGAGGGGGAAAGAGACACAGGGACGGATGGGGGAAAGAAACACAGAAGAAGGAGAGAGGGGGAAAGGAGACACAGGGGAGGGAGAGGGGGAGAACACAGAGGGGAGGGAGAGGGGAGAAGAGACACAGGGGAGGGAGATGGGGAAGAGATACAGGGGAGGGAGAGGGGGGAAAGAGACTCAGGAGTGGGGGAGTGGGGGAACAGACACAGGGGAGGGAGATGGGGAGAAGTTGACATAGGGGAAGGAGAGAGGAGGAAATGAGACACAGGGGAGGAGAGGGGTGGAAGTTAACCCAAGGGAAGGAGATAGGGAGAAAGGAGACACAGGGGAGGGAGATGGGGAAGGAGACAAAGGAGAGGGAGATGTGGAAGTGACCCATGGGAGGGAGATGGGGGAAGTTGACACAGGGGAGGGAGATAGGGGTTAAGGACACACAGGGGAGGGAGATGAGGAAGGAGACACAGGGGAGGGAGATGTGGAAGGGACATGGGAGGGAGATGGGAAAGGGACACAGGGGAGGGAGAAGGGGTGAAGAAGACACAGGGGAGGTAGAGGAGGGGAAGAGACATGGGGAGGGAGAGGGGGAAAGGAGACACAGGGGAGGTAAAGGGGGGCAAAGAGACACAGGAGAGAGAGGAGGAGAGACACGGAAGGGAAAGAGTGGAAGAGACACAGGGGATAAAAAGAGGGGAAAGAGACAAATGGGAGGGAGAGGGGAGAAATAGACACAGGGGATGGAGAGGGGTGGGAAGAGACACGGGGGAGAGGGGGTGAAATGCTCAAGGGAAGAAAAGAGGGGGGAAGAGACACCAGGCGGGAGGGGGAAAGAGCCACAGGGGAGGGAGAGATGGGGAAAGGAGACACAGGGTAGGTAGAGGGGGAGGAGACTAAGGGGAGGGAGAGGGGGAGAAGAGACACGGGGAGGGAGAGGGGGGAAGAGACAGAGGTGAGCCAGAGGTGGAAAAGAGACACAGGGGAAAAAAGAGGGGTAAAGAGGACACAGGGGAGGGAGATGGGGAAAAATTGACACAGGGGAAGGGGGGGAGGAGACACAGGGGGGGAGAGGGGGAAGTTGACACAGGGGAAGGAGATAGCGGGAAAGGAGACACAGGGGAGGGAGATGTGGAAGGAGACACGGGGAGGGAGACGTGGAACTGACACAGGAGAGGGAGATGGGGGGAAGTTGACACAGGGAAAGGAGAGAGGGGGAAAGGAGACACAGGGTAGGGAGATTTGGAAGGAGACAACGGGGAGGGAGATGTGGAAGTGACACAAGGGAGGGACATGGGGGAAAGACACAGGAGATGGGGGGAAGAGACACAGGGGGAGGGGGGAAAAGGGGGAGGGGGGAAAAAGGCACAAGAGAAGAAAAGAGGGGGGAAGAGACACCGGGAGGGAGGGGGAAAGAGCCAAAGGGGAGGGAGAGATGGGGAAAGGAGACACAGGGGAGGTAGAGGGTCAGTGGATGTCAGTAAACTCAGTGGATGTAGTCTTTTTAGATTTTTCAAAGGCTTTTGATACAGTGCCACATGGAAGACTAGTGAGCAAACTAAGGGATACAGGAATTGCAGTAAATATCCACTCATGGATCGAGAGCTGGCTAAAAGACAGGAAGCAAAGGGTTGTTGTAAATGGAACATACTCCGATTGGTCTAATGTGATAAGTGGGGTTCCTTAAGGTTCAGTATTAGGTCCTCTCCTTTTTAACATATTTATTAATGACATTGAAGTAGGACTCAAATGTAGTGTCTCCATTTTTGCTGATGACACTAAGTTGTGCAAGGTAATAAAATCAGATAATGATGTACTTTCCCTACAAAAGGATTTGCATAAATTTGAGAAATGGGCGGCTAAATGGCAGATGAGATTTAATACAAATAAATGTAAGGTTATGCATTTGGGAAGGAACAATAGCCAAGCAATCTATAATCTTAATAGAGCAAATCTAGGGGTATCAGATATTGAAAGGGATTTGGGAGTACTAGTGGACAACCACCTAGGTAACAGCGCTCAAAGCCAAGCAGCGGCTGCAAAGGCAAATAAAATATTAGCATGTATTAGGAAGGGTATAGAAGCCAGGGAAGAAGATATAATTCTGCCACTATACAAATCTCTAGTACGTCCTCATTTGGAATATGGAGTACAATTTTGGGCACCACCTCATAAAAAAGACATTTTAGAGCTGGAAAAAGTACAGAGAAGGGCTACAAAACTAATAAGGGGAATGGAGGGGCTAAGTTATGAAGAAAGAATAACAAAATTAAACTTATTTTCGCTCGAAAAAAGGCGTCTAAGAGGACATATGATTACGTTATATAAATACATCCAGGGTCAATATAAGGCTTTGTCAAGTGAACTTTTTGTAGCAAGAGATTTTCAACTGACAAGAGGACATCCCTTGAGGTTAGAGGAAAAAAGATTTCACCTTAAACAAAGAAAAGGGTTCTTCACAGTTAGGGTGGTTAAACTGTGGAATTCTCTACCAAAGGAGGTGATGACAGCGAATTCGATAGACAACTTCAAAAAGGGGTTAGATATATTTTTGAATAAAGAGGGCATTCAAGGCTATCCTAGATAACTAGCAAGGAATATTGATCCAGGGAGAAATTTGATCGCCAGTTTTTGGGGTCAGGAAGGAATTTTGCTTTTTTTCCCTTTATGAGACAATTGGCAAAGTTTCAATGGTTTTTTTTTTCTGTTTGCCTTCCTCTGGATCAATTAACAATTAACAATAATATTAAATAGTCCACATTAAAAAGATCAATAGAGATCTAAAAAGGTTGAACTTGATGGACTAACTCTTTATTCATCCTCCAATACTATACTATTAATAATTATTTAATCAATAATTTAATTAATAACTAATCCGCATATTGCAGATCAGAGGAGATCTTAACAGGTTAAACTTGATGGACTGAAAGTTTTTTTTCAACCTTAATTACTATGTAACTATGTAAGGGTGGAGGAGACTAAGGGGAAGGAAATCGGGAGAAAAGACATAGGGGAGGGAGAGTGGCGGGAGAAACACAGAGCAGCCAGAGGTGGAAAAGAGACACAAGGGAAGAAAGAGGGGTAAAGAGACACAGGGGAGGGAGATGGGGAAAAGTTGACACAGGGGAAGGAGAGAGGGGGAAAGGATACACAGGTGGAGTAGAGGGGGAAGTTGACACAGGGGAAGTAGATAGGGGGAAAGGAGACACAGGAGAGGGAGATGTGGAAGGAGACACAGGGGAGGAAGATGTGGAACTGACACAGGGGAGGGAGATGGGGGAAGTTGACACAGAAGAAGGAGATAGGAGGAAAGGAGACACAGGGGAGGGAGATTTGGAAGGAGACACAGGGGAGGGAGATGTGGAAGGGACACGGGAGGGAGATGGGGAAGGGACAAAGGGGAGGGAGATGGGGAAGGGACAAAGGGGAGGGAGAAGGGGTAACACAGGGGAGGTAGAGGAGGGGAAGAGACACAGGGAGGGAGAGGGGCAAAGGAGACACAGGGGATGAAAAGGGGGGAGAGATACAGGGGAGGGAGTGGGGGAGAGACACAGGGGAGGGAAACGGTGGAAGAGACACAGGGGATAAAAAGAGGGGGAAAGAGACACATAGTAGGGAGATGGGGAGAAGTTGACACAGGGAAAGGAAAGAGGGGGAAATGAGACACAGGGGGAGGAGAGGGGGGAATTTGACACAGTGGATGGAGATAGACGGAACGGAGACACAGGGGATCAAGATGGGGAATGAGACACAGGGGAGGGAGATGTGGAAGTGACACATGGGAGGGAGATGGGGGAAGTGTACACAGGGGAAGGAGATAGGGGGAAAGGAGACACAGGGGAGGGAGATGGGGAAGGAGACACAGGGGAGGGAGATGTGAAAGGGACAAGGGAGGGAGATAGGGAAGGGACACAGGGGAGGGAGAAGGTGTGAAGAAGACACAGGGGAGGTAAAGGAGGGGAAGAGACATGGGAGGGAGAGGGGGAAACGAGACACAGGGGAGGAAAAGGGGGAAAGAGATACAGGGGAGGGAGGGGGAGAGACACAGGGGAGGGAAAGGGCGGAAGAGACACAGGGGAGGGAAAGGGCAGAAGAGACACAGGGGATAAAAAGAGGGGGGAAGACACATGGGAGGGAGAGGGTAGAAAGAGACACAGGGGATGGAGAGGGGTGGGAAAGACACAGGGGATGGGGGAAGAGACACAGGGGGAGAGGGGGGAAAAAGGCACAAGGGAAGAAAAGAAAGGGGGAAAGAGAGATGGAGAGGGAGAGATGGGGAAAGGAGACACAGGGGAGGTAGAGGTGGAGGAGACACAGGGGAGCCAGAGGTGGAAAAGAGACACAAGGGAAGAAAGAGGAGTAAAGAGACACAGGGGAGGGAGATGGGGAGAAGTTGACACAGGGGTAGGAGAGAGGGGGAATGGAGACACAGGGGGAGGAGAGGGGGAAGTTAACACAGGGGAAGGAGATAGGGGGAAAGGAGACACAGGGGAGGGAGATGTGGAACTGACACAGGGGAGGGAGATGTGGAACTGACACAGGGGAGGGAGATGTGGAACTGACACAGGGGAGGGAGATGTGGAACTGACACAGGGGAGGGAGATGGGGGGGAGTTGACCCAGGGGAAGGAGAGAGGGGGAAAGGAGACACAGGGTAGGTAGATGGGAAAGGAGACAACGGGAGGGAGTGTGGCGTATCACCAAATTAATATATATATATATATATATATTACACAAGGTTCGTTTACATTAAAAGGTATTTATTAAAAGGCAACAACACAATACTATAAATGTATCACAAACACACTGCCCAGACCCACGGAGCAACAACCCTTTTTAAATCTATCTATCTATATAGTAATCCCCTTCCCCACACGCTTGATCTCACCCACGGTTAGGCCTTCACATCTAGTAATGGCTCACTGCTGCAAGTTCGACATCACATCCACCACGGAAGAAAAGGAAGCAACAGAACGATTTCCTGCCTGGCCTTATGTTATATACCCTTAATTGAGATGATGTGATTTACATCACATCCTGTCCATGCATCACTTCCTTTAGCAATTGTGGGAGGGAAGTAAAGATTCTTAGCCCTCCTACCTAGACCTGTTTAAGGAGGTCCTGAAAGGAAGATAAATTACCATGAAAGGAAGACAAGTTACCACATTCCCTCACTTTTTCTTCTTCTATGTTGCTCAGTTTTCTAGTTATCCCTCTAGTACAGGAGAACCTAGTGGGAGCAAAAACCTGATATACAGGAGAAATTCAACCCACCGTCCCTCCGGAATAGTTCCCTCAGCGACATAAGTTCTCCTGTACTTTCCTATGGCTGTCAATCCACATATTACACAAAAACAGAACTTATAGAATTTAGGTGAGAGTGTGTGATAATTGTTTAAGTATGTGCAATGTAAAACTTTATTGAAGAATGTATGAGAGAGAGAAAGAATTGGAAAAAGACAAAAAAAACATTTAAATGTCATTATTATATATCCTCCTTGCAAGTTTCTTCCTCATTTGTTTCATTGCCACACAAAAGTATATTATTATAATTGTCGTTAATACTTGAATGAACATGAGTACCAGCGACAATGTTCGTAGGACTGGATGTGTCTCTGCATTGGTAAGAATTCCCCACCAGGGATGCTCAACGTTTTTTGTAGTAATTTCTATTTCCTTTTTCTGTTGTTCCAGCAGTAAGCTGATGGGGTGTAGTTGTTGTTTGGTACGTTTTACTAACTCATGAAGTTCCAAGGTAAGCTTTGGAATTGGGGGAAAAAGCTTCATTGTCAAATTTGTCCAATATGCATTTGCAGTAAAATTGATCATTTCAGTGGTAAGGTTTCTTGATGGAAATAGTGTATGAGTTCCTACATGTATAGTAGTGGTTACCATGATACAAGACCCTTCTTCCACCAAACATATTTCATCAACTGTCCTATATTCAGAGTGGCCGATAAAGCATGCAATGTCCCCTATGCGGATCACCTCTTGCACCAGGTTTTCTTTTATCAACTGCACCCAGCCATCCTCCTCAGCTCCTTTCTCCCAAACACAACTGCACAGCCATCGGTGTTGAGATTTCCTGCAACAGCTTTCATCCATCTCCAATCCTGTAATAGTGGCCAGTCTTTTTGATGGGAAGTGTTGCTTGTAGATTCCATCACTTAACGTGCCAATGCTATGTATAAAGTTCAGTTGCTCTGCCTGCCCCTCCCAACGGGGAATTGCCAGGATTAGTCCTATTGTCCCAGATTGTAGTCCATGTGGCATCCATTGATCTGGGCCTTCAATATAGCTGTATTTAAGATTGTCCTCAGTGATGTCCACTCCTTTTCTTTTCAATGACGTGATAATCCTTGTTGCATTGATTTGTCTTGCCCACTTGTTTTCCTGGATGTCTTTAATAGTTTCCTTTAAATCTGCCAACAGCTTTCCTCCAATCATAGAACAGAAAATGGCAGTTCCCACTATTTCATTCTTAATGCTGTTAGCAATAGAAGCAATATTTTCCTCAACTAGATGCAGGTTGTTGGCAATGGTGTGTATGTCATCAACATTGTCTGTCAGTCTACTCACTATAAGGGAGTCAGCTACTCCACCTGTTTTCATAGCATGTCCCATGCCATCAGTAAGGGAGTTTATCCTGCTGTTCAGTCCAATGATGTCTGCTGAATTCCATACTCCCAATCCAGTTCCGACTCCTCCTAAAAGGGCTGCAAGTGTGTCCCGTTTTTCTCGACTCCCTGCTCCGGTCCACTCAATGATGGTCTCTTGTATACTTTGCTTAAACCACTGCCGCTGTGATTCCGGGCACTTTGGAGGAATAGAAAAATCATTAAAATTTAGAATTATTGGGTAGTAAGTCCACCCAACCCCTTGCACAACTGTTTCATGTGTTGGTACCACCACCAATCCGCCTATTGGCCATGGTACCTTCTTCTGATCTTTACAACGTTGCAGCTCCTTTACAGAGACAAATACTTCATCTATTGTTAGAACACACCCCTTTCCAGTATCAAAATTGCAGAATTCCTCTAGGTCAGGCTGGGCAGCTATAACTGCAGCGTCCCATTCTCCACCTTCTTCTAATGTTAAGTTACTCACTACTACTGTATTATTTGTAAACCTCCCTTGTACCTTTGTTGTTATTTTAGTCCTTCCTTTAAAGTTTCCTGTATTCATTATCTGTCCATATCTTATAACCCATTCCCAGTTATGTTCCTCTATACTTTTTATTGGAGCTCTAAGAGCTAATCCCCTGGTACTATTATGTGGCAAAATAATGTTTACTTGTAACCCTCCACCCTCTTTTACTTCCAATTCCCTGGGCCAAATAAATCTATCTGCTTGAACGTAATGTAACTCCATTCTTTTCAAACTCTCTCCCTTATTTGCGGTATCTTCTGGCCTTATTGCCTGTCTCCCCATTCCTACTGTGATACAGCTTATACTTATCCATCCTGTAACAAGGATCCACCACAATCTTCTGTTGACACGCATCTTCATTCTTATACAGCCTTGCTCTGTGGGAACACTAGATTCCATCATTAGAAACATATACATACACAAACAAAAAACAAACAAAAAAAATATATATATTTTTCCTTGTGCATAGTGACAGCTGCCATCAGTATACCATACAGGATCTGAGGTCATCACAAGATGAGTGGCATCTTTGAACACCACGTGGCATGTTGATTCAGGATAGATCTGGCATTCATGAGCTTCTCCCTTTATGCAAATTCCAGCCACCCATTCTTTTGGTTCTCTTAAGGCATGAGTTGAAATGTTATCAGCGAGCAGTGCCATAGTCCATTTCTGAATGCGTGCATTGTTGATGTGGCTGATTGCCAGGCTGCCTTGTCTGAGGATCTGCAATGGAGTATGATGTGTACAGATTATTATTGTCTGTGTGCCAAATAGGTATTTAAATCTTCTAATTGCCCAGTATGCTGCTAAGATCAATCTCTCACACCATCCAAATTTCAGCTCTACGGCAGACAGCATCTGAGATCCAAAAGCCACTGGCCGTTCTGCATGTCCCCACAGTTGAGTGATGACTGCTCCTTGTGAATCTGGCATTGTAATCGGATATAGTCTAAATTGTTTTTCATGGTCTGGAGATGCCAGAGTTGGTGCACTCCCTAGTTCAGCCTTCAATTTTTGTACTGCTGATGTGTGTTCCTCTGTCCAATCCCAATTCTGTGCTCTCAGGAGTTCATAAAGGGGTTGTGCCAGTTGAGCATATCGTGGGGTAAATTCACGACAAAATCCCATTATTCCAAGCAATGATTGGAGCGCTGTACGGTCTGTAGGAATGGGTAACTGAGCAATAACTTTGGCCCTGTCTTGATCAATTGATCGTCCATCTCCTGATATGGTTACTCATAAGAAGTTGACTTTCTGGCATGCCAATTGTGCCTTTTCCCCATTTAGCTTAAGTCCAGCTTCCAGTATGCATTGTAATAATATTGCCAGGTCTTCTTTGTGTTCTTCCATGTTCGAGGATTGTAAGAGGACATCATCAACATATTGAATGATACGATCTGGACGTGAGAAAGCTGTCAATGCATTTTTCATGTATGTGTGAAAAATAGCTGGGGAGTCACAATATCCCTGTGGTAATACTGTGAAAGCATATTGTCGGCCCTCCCAGGTGAACGCCGTCCGGTAGTGGCATTCTTCAGCTAAGGGAATTGACCAAAATCCATTGGCCACATCTATTACACTGAATACTTTCATTTCTTGTGAAATTTTGGACATCATTTCACAATAAACAGAAACAACAGGGGCCATTCTTTTTGCAAGTTTATTCACGGCCCTGTAATCAATGGTAAGTCTCCATGATGAGGCTGCTTTTTCATCTCCATTCCCTTTTAACACAGCTTTTCTCACAGGCCAACATGGTGAGTTACATGCATACCCATTTCCAGATTTAATTATTCCACGTCTCTCCAGCATCATCTTCTATCATCTCGGTGATTGATGCCACTGATTCTCTTGGGACTGGATATTGCTTTTGCCATTGTGGGTCTCCTCCTTCCAACAAGACCATTCCTTTCATTCTTCCACAGTCTAATTTATCTGTAGCCCAAACAGGTATGTCTTGGATTAGCTTCTGCAGCCATTCTGGTTGTCTGTCTAGTTTCAGTTTGTTTTTTTCGAGACTTTTTATCGGAGAGACAATATATGCCATTGGGAGCACAACCCCTTTCGTCAACTCTGTACTTACCTGATTCACCTTTTCTGTCTTCCACAAACAAACATTGGCAAGATCTACAATGAAATTTCCTTTTTTTAAAGCTTCTATTCCCAATATTTCCTCTGGCCAACCCACTATTGCTTCTACTTGTATTGTTTTTCCTCCAACTGCCACATCAATTGGACCTGCTCTAATCTCCTGTGGATTCCCAGTAACTCCCATAATACTTACTGAAGAATCCCCATTTTTGACCCTGTTGGTCATTGTAACTGCTGCTCCTGTATCTACCAACATATTTTTCCCTACCCCTGTGATGACTGTATAAATGGTAGGCCGACCTGCCTCATCCATGGTTAAATTAGCTGAGTGAATGAGATGCTGAGGAGCAGGGGTTGGGATTTGTCATTGTGACTCACTTCTACTCTGTCCCTCTTTTATAACACTATATTGCATCTTTGCCTCACTTTCCTTCAATTTCCTCTCTGACTCAGCTACCTTGTTTTTAAGTATGTGATTTTCCTCTTCTATCCTATCCTTCTGTCTCCTGAGTTCCCAATAGCCCATGTTACCGTTTCTCTCTCCCTCCTGATTAGCCCTCCAGTTGCTGCCATCCCTATTCCTATAGTCCCTAGCTGGATCTCTCCATCTTTTGTCAAGGTTCTGTTTTGGTCTCCAGTTTTGATCACCCTTCTTGTTCTGGGGTACATCCCATGTCTGGTTTCTCCATTTACCATCTATATCTCTACCAGATTCGACCTTAAATGTTCTTACAGCTGAAACAGAGCAGGCCTGTTCTGTGAAAGGATGCTTGATCCACCACTTATCAGCTCTAGTTAGTACCATTTCCAAGTCTGTTGGTGTTGGATCAAAAAGCCTGACAAATTCTTGACACTCCCGGGGAAGGGCTTCCATTACTTTTGCTATATGTTCTGGTGAGCCCAGCACTAGAGGCTGTTGAGGTTGTCGTAGAGTATACCAAAAAAATATCCTTTGAGCTACCTCTCTAGGACCATCTGTTGGCCTCATGGTAATATTTGCTATTTCTTTCTCTATGCTAAGTAGATAGAAATTAGTTGCAGCAATTCTTCCTGCCTGATCAGACACACTGTTATTAAATCCCAATAGTCTACTAGCCAAAGGACCCATAGCGTATTCTAACAGTTCTGTCCATTCCTCTAAGTTAAGACCTCCTTTTTTAGCTCTATCTGCTCCCCTCATAAACCAATGTGTAAACGTATTAAAGTTGTTAGTTGGCATACTTCCCCACCATTTCTGGAAATTGTCTTTATCTGCCATAGACATCGGTCGAGTCTGCATAGAAAATCCTGTAGGTGTTTGCCTTGCATTAAATAATTCTGAAACAATAACTGGTGCTTGTGGTATGGTATCTACTTGTGGAACAGAATAACATAAGAACTCTTTTCTATCTTGGTTCATTTTCGGCACTGGTTCTTTATTTTGTGCCACGAACATATCCAGATCTGGATATATTTTGGCAATGTCTCTGACTCCTTTTATCCCTTCTAACTTTGTTTTATTTTTATAGTCCATTATTATGTTTTGAAGTTCTGTTATTTTTACTCCATAAGCATCCCTCTGCTCTTCTATTTCCCTTAACTCCCTTTCTAGTTCCCCAACAATTGTAGTTGTTCTCAAAGCTGCAATTTTTAAACAATCCCTTTTGTCCATTGCTTCCGCCATTTTATTTGTTGTTTCCAAATTATGCTGCCGTAATTCTACAACTAAGTCTATTAGGCCTCCTATTGTGGCTACAACAGCTTGTGTGACCAAACTTTTTCTTTTCCATGTTCTATACATTTTGTTATTTACAATTTGTGTTAGAACATCCATTAATCTCTTTTCTTTTTCACTGTCTGGGTTTGCTGGCTCTGGAAGCTCATCATGTTTTTGAATATGTTTCCTAAAGTACTCACGCACTTCTGTGGGAAAGTATTTGGCCCCTTGAAAAGACATTCCTACTCTTTTACTCACCCAAGTAAGAATCCAAATCAGTTTGCGACTAAAGTAGCACGCTTCTTAGTAGCCAACAATAGTTGATGACTATTTAGTAGGCCAGGTGTAATATGTAGAAAAATAGACTAGTACCCACAATGCAAATTATACTTATCTTAGTATGGTGAAGGTAATACTTGCTAATTAACTTCAACACCAGTAGTGCCTATTAAAATATATCCAACAAACTCAGGTATTTGAAACACACAACAAAACTAATATATTCAAAATTGTGGCCTGATGCCCAAGCTTGTATATTAAAATGGAGGCCCGAACTAGGATACAAAGGAATCAAATCAGCATTCAAATACAAAAAGAAGCCGCATGGAAGCCTACTATAGTGTATTCAAATGCAGGGCTAGGCCTGTACTCTGATAGTCAAAGCACAACAAAACTCAACTCAGATATTTGAAACCCACAAAAACAACCTGTATGATATCTTTGTTTTATGTAGCAAAATAAGCTAGTACGATATAAAGGATTAAAAATAATAATTGAGGCCTATGCTGGTAGTCTATTACAATAAAATAAAAATGAAGGCCTGAAAAACTACTAGGCCTGAACTATGGTAGTCAAAACACAACAAATTCAGGTATTTGAAACACACAACAAAACTAATATATTCAAAATTGAGGCCTGATGCCCAAGCTTGTATATTAAAATGGAGGCCCGAACTAGGATACAAAGGAATCAAATCAGCATTCAAATACAAAAAGAAGCCGCATGGAAGCCTACTATAGTGTATTCAAATGCAGGGCTATTAAAATGGAGGCCCGAACTAGGATCCACACACAATCAGCACTTGATCTCCCATGCAGAGGATAAATAGACAAAGTACTTTTTTTTTTTTTTTCCAAAAAAAATCTGACTATCTATTAATGTGATATTACCTCATAAATAACCTTTGTAGAAGTCTAAAATTCGTGGTCGCCAAATGTGGTGTATCACCAAATTAATATATATATATATTACACAAGGTTCGTCTACTTTAAAAGGTATTTATTAAAAGGCAACAACACAATACTATAAATGTATCACAAACACACAGCCCAGACCCACGGAGCAACAACCCTTTTTAAATCTATCTATCTATATAGTAATCCCCTTCCCCACACGCTTGATCTCACCCACGGTTAGGCCTTCACATCTAGTAATGGCTCACTGCTGCAAGTTCGACATCACATCCACCAAGGAAGAAAAGGAAGCAACAGAACGATTTCCTGCCTGGCCTTATGTTATATACCCTTAGTTGAGATGATGTGATTTACATCACATCCTGTCCATGCATCACTTCCTTTAGCAATTGTGGGAGGGAAGTAAAGATTCTTAGCCCTCCTACCTAGATCTGTTTAAGGAGGTCCTGAAAGGAAGATAAATTACCATGCAAGGAAGACAAGTTACCACTGGGAGAGGGGAAAGAGACACAGGGGATGGAGAGGGGGGAGAGACACAGATGAGGGAGATTGGGGGAAGGAGACACAGGGGAAGGATATAGGGGGAAAGGAGACACGGGGAGGGAGATGGGGAAGGAGACACAGGGGAGGGAGATGTGGAAGAGACACAGGGGAGGGAGATGGGGATAGGACACAGGGGAGGTAGAAGGGGGAAAGAGACACAGGGGAAGGAGAGGAGGGGAAGAGACACAGGGGAGGGAGAGGAGGGAAGAGACATGGGGAGGGAAAGGGGGAAAGAGACAAAGGGGAAGGAGAGATGGGGAAGAGATACAGGGGAAAGAGAGAAAAGGAAAAGACACAGGAAGAGAAAGGGGGAAAGAGACACAAGGAAGGGAGAGGGGAAAATAGACACAGGGGAGGGTGGGGGACAGACACAGGGGAGGGCGATGGGGAAAGAGGCACAGGGGAGGGAAGAGATACAGGGGAGGGAGAGATGGCAAAGGAGACACAGGGGAGGGAGATGGGAAGAATGAGGCACATAGTAGGGAGATAGGGAAAGGAGACACAGGGGAGGGAGGGGGAGGAGACACAGGGGGAAGAGAGGGGGCAAGACATAGGGGAGTGAGAGGGGAAGGTGGGGCGAGACACAGAGGAGGGAAAAGGGGGAAGAGACAAAGGAGAGGGGGGAAAGAGACACAGGGTAGGGAGAGGGGGGAAAGAGACAGGTGGGAACAGAAAAATAAAATATTATCCCGCCATTTGTGACAGACAAGTGACTATCACATATTATAATTGTCAAACTGTGATTTGTTGTCACGCTCAAGCCTTCCAAAGCAAGGGGAGCAGTTTAGGCATCTAAGCACGTGGACTTCGGCTGTATGCAGTTGAGGAACGTAGGACTTACTTAGCCTGCAAGCACTTAAGGAATGCAGGACTTAGAAAAAAATCCGACCTCGCAATCTTGGGCGCAATAAAAAAATTAACTCTGAAAAATACAGAGGTAACGGCTGAACTGCGGAAATTGAAAAACAAGAAAAACAACAACCACAAAAAATGTTTTTATTAAACCACACACACAGTACAGGAGTAGAGTCAGGACACATGGAAGTGAGGTTGCAAATGAATTTAAGCCAAATTTGCTGTATTTCATCATTCGAAAATCGGCTAAGCGAGAAAAAAATATAGCGGACGAAAAACGCAAGAAATTCAGAAAATGGGTGAAATTGAGGCTCTGCAATGCCAGGCGCGCAGGCAACACTTACATTACTTACACAGTAACACTTACATGAACAATGCCAGGCTCAGGATAAGACAAGAAATGCTTACTCCAATGTGGAAACGCACTGCAATATAACTAACCCTCTAAGCCTAACACCATAACCCTAACTACACAATGGCACACTGGTGTACACAAAACAGAATACCACAAAAAATGCTAATAACATATACAACATAGAAGGACGCATCATCTTTTCTGTGCAGCTTTAATACATTTCACTGCAACAAAACTAACACTAAACAGGATAGCAGAAGAAATAAGCAAAATAAAGAAAGTTGCTTTTAAGAAACACAAAAATACAAATCTAGTGTACTATTTATATTTACAGATTACTATGGCGGATAACAAAAATAAAGAGGAACAGAAAAGATGTCAAACACGAGAACGTGTGCAAAGATGGAAAAATCAACAGACACCAGAGGGAAAGAAAATTTGACATGAAAAAGAACGTGAGAGAATTGCAAGCAAAAGACAAGCGGCTGAGAAAGTAACATCCAAGCCCAAGAAGGCAACCAAAAAACAAAAACATCTAGAAAATGTATCAGAACAATCTAATAAGAATTATAATGTTGATTTAGAGAGTCAGATTGATAGATATTCTCACAATTGTCCTTTAGTTAAATCTTTAACAGTAGAGGTTCATAATGGTGGTATGATGAATATTGTCTGTCAGTTTTGTGGGGCTTATCATTTCAAACAGGAAAGACCCAGAGATGGCAAGTTTGTTAGTTGCTGTCAAAAAGGCAAGGTAAGACTTCCACAAAAAAAACAATTCCAAACAATACATAAAAAATAAATACAATGCAGTAAATACAAAGCATTATGACAGAGCCTTCTTTCCCTAACTACAACAATTTCAAATTAAACATAAGATTCTATAATAGGGCCATATATTTTGCAACTATAGGTGCAACATTAGCTGGTAAAGTGCCAGGACATGGCCCTTATTGCTTCAAAGTACAAGGACAAATTTACCATCATACTTCTCATTTACATCCAGAAGAAAAATGTGCTCAGCTATATGTCCTAGATACAATGGAAGCTGTTGAACAACATATGCAGCTTCCAGAAAAAAAAATGCTTACCTGTTGTTTTTATAGAGCTTGATAAAATTATGGCCCAAAACCCATAGACCCAAGCTTTAAAAAAATTGTCAGAAGTAGAAAAGGAACAACAAATTCAGGCAGAAATACATCAATTGCCAATCACAAAAGTCAATATGGTTCTTAAAAGAGATTGCCATACTGATAAACGCTGTTATAACTTGCCAACATCAAATGAGGTTGCAATGGTCTTTCAAAATGACGAGGGAGAACAATCATTTCAGAGGGATATTAGAATATATCCCAGAAATGATGGCCAACCTTTCATTAATATAAGTATCTTAAGTACTAATTTGGATCCAATGACATATCCCATATTTTTTCTACATGGGGAAGCAGGTTGGCAACCCAAATTAACCCTTGAGAGTTAACCAAATTCAAGTAAGTGTGAGAAATAATATTTCCAAGATTGTATTTAAAGTGGCTCAAACTGCCATTCGAGATGGATTCAATCCAATTTGATGGGGAGGAAAACTGACACAACAATGGATCATTGATTCATATTTGCAAGTTGAGGGAAATAATTTAAACTTCATCAAATATCAACAAGATAAACTACATGTAGAACAGTATTGTGGACTGATGGATTATGTCACTCAGGTGGCCACCACTTTCCAAGGATCGCCTCGCAATATGCAAGAAAGATCCAATGATGCTATGGCTATTGTAACTAAATATGGCTAACCAGATTTATTTATTACATTTACATGTAATCCACAATGGCCAGAGATTGTAGAGAATCTGCTAATTAGACAAACTGCTTCCGATAGACCAGATTTAGTGGCAAGAGTCTTTAAAAATCAAATTAACTGAATTAATACGTGACATAACCATAACTCAGTTATTTGGCAAATGTCTGAATTATGTTTATACCTTATCATTTAAAAAAAGAGGCCTTCCACATGCACATATTCTTATAATCCTTCAAGTGAAAGATACACTGGATACTGGTGACAAAGGGGATTTAGTGATTATTGCTGACCTACCAAATCCCAAAAACTCATGGTAGACTATATGAGATTGTAACTTATTGTATGATTCATGGACCGTGTGGAGATATTAATCCACAGTCACCATGTATGGAAAATAAGAAATGTACAAAAGAATTTCCAAAACATTATAGAGACAAAACGTATGCTAATTGTGATGGCTATCCATTATATAGAAGAAGAGAAAGCAAAAATGCCATTATCCATGGAAAAAATGTAAATAACAAATATGTGGTACCATACAATCCACATTTACAAAGGAAGTATAATGCACACATTAATGTGGAAGCTTGCACTTCTATAAAATCCATTAAATAGGTCTACAAATATATTTATTTTTGTATCTGATGATACAGAATGGGAAAGATGTCTAGAAGTAGCAGTACTGTGTCACATGCCACGGCAAATGAGGGAACAATTTGCATTCATTTGTATCTTCTCAAATGCTCCAAATGCATTAGCTTTGTGGGACACATTTAAAACAAATATGTCTGAAGACATTTTGCAAAGATACAATGAGCCTATTGCACAATTAAAAGCATTAATTGAAATTCAAGAGGTCTTTCTTTCTCATGGATTAAGTTGTGCAAGTTTTAGATCAAGATCTGCCAGATCCATGATGACATGCTCAAAGAGCGTTATTTCTATCTAGATGGACCTGGCGGATCAGGAAAAACATATCTGTATAATATATTGATGAGTTTTGTTCGGGCACAAGGTGAAATAGCACTGCCATTTGCAACCACTGGAATTGACGCACTTTTGTTAGAAGGTGAAAGAACTGTGCATAGTGGATTTAAACTGCCAGTTCCCATTCTGGAAATCAGTGTTGAATATTCGACTGGCATCATTGCAAGCAAAAACAATTAAAAAAAGTAAATTAATTATAATAGATGAAGCTACAATGATGTCATGCCATGCCCTACAATGTATTGACCGTTTGCTACGTGAAGTCATGGATAATGATTTGTCATTTGGTGTTGTTAGGTGGAGATTCTAGACAAATATTACCTGTCGTTGTACAAGGAAACCGAACCGACATTGTCGAAACGTCAAGTACACTATGGAAACTATTTACCCATCTTCAATTACAACAAAATTTTAGATCAGAAGGAAATAATTAGTTCAATGATTGGCTCGTTAAAATTAAAGAAGGAAAAACAGAGTGAATACAAAATTTACCCAATGATACCGTGCACATTCCATCTCATATGATTTGCAAACAGTATCTCATATCAGCTCTATTTCAAAATACAATAATAATGAGGACTATGCAGAGCTTGAAAACAAAGTAATACTAACAAGCAAAAATAAGGATGCATGGCTTCTCAATAATGAAATATAAAAAAAAAAAATGCACCACAAAAAATTATCACAGTGCTGATTCTGTACTTGGTGATGACAAAGAAAGTCAGACAAACTTTTCAGCTGAATTCATTAATTCATTAACTCCCTCTAGAATGCCACCGCATATTTTGCAGCTAAAGAAATGTGCAATGGTCATGTTACTGCAAAATATGAACCCCAAAAAAGCCTATGTAATGGGACCAGATTAATTGTTCAAGAATTAAAGGACCATTTCATACATGCGGAAATTCTAACTGGTACTCATAAAGAAGAGAGAGTTTTCATACCAAGAATAGATTTGACACCAAGTGAAAGTAGCCTCCCTTTTGTACTTCAAAGAAGACAATTTCCTATCATCATGGCATTTGCCATGACCATTAATAAATCACAAGGACAAACTTTCAAATCTGTTGGTATCTTTTTAGAAGAACCAGTATTTGCACATGGCCAACTGTATGCTGCATTTTCAAGATACAAGAATCCAGAGGCTATTAAAGTTTACGTTGAAAACAACCAAAGTCAAGGTGATTTATTAGAGGATGGCCGCATCTTTACAAAAAACATTGTCTACATTGAGGTACTATAACTTAAATTAAATAAACGATACCAATACAAGATATGTCAAAAAACAGAAAACAAAAATTCCTTAACCTCAAGGACAAATTCGCAATAAAATATAAACAAATATAGAGCACAGTTGTTTTATTTCGAGGATCAACTTTTATGTCACTCAGACTCTTTTTAGAAGACCACTATTTCACTAAGAAACTCTATAAAATGGCAAAAAACATAGAGAACAGTGGTTTTACTTCCAGGACGAAATTAGATGTCTCTGGGACTTTTTTAAGAGGACCACTATTTCACATAGGAAACTAAATGTGCCATTTTTCAACAATGCTTTCATCTCAAGAACAAATTTACAACAAAAAAACAAACAAATATAGAGAACAGTGGTTTTATTTAGAGGACAACATTTTATCTCAGTTGGACTCTTTTTAGAGGACCACTATTTCCCTAAAAAACACTATAAAATGGCAAAACCCATAGAGAACAGTGGTTATACTCCGTGGACGAACTCTTAAGTTACTACATTAAGTTACTGTTTATAATGGTACTATTTTATTTTTTTAAGTGTGCTTAGTTGTTTCATTGGATATATTTAAAATGTCATGTTAAGAGGAGGAGGAGTTTTTGTTGTACAATTAAAAAATATAAATAAATGGAGAATATTAATCTGAGTAATCCGATCGCCAATTAATGGGGTCAGGAAGGAATTCATTTTTCCCCCCTTTGATACAATTGGCTAACTTTCAATGGGGGGTTTTACTGTTTGCCTTCCACCGGATTCAATACCTATGTAGTTTACCAGTTGTTAATCTACAAGTTGCATGTTCCAAAACATTATGTAATGTTTAAAATGCTCATTCATACAATGTTGACCTGTTCTTACATTAAAATGTTACAGTTCTTAAAAAAGATGGTTTACCATTTGGTTACCTACAAGTTGCATGTTAAAAAAATAAACACATTTAACATAATAATTGTACTTCTTTATAGATAAGAAAAAGATTAAAAGTGTCAAACACTCATATTAAGTGCAAAACAGAATTCAAAACATACACATTTCATTGCCGTCATTTTTTGATGGGCAAGTCGCTAGTACACCTATATTGCATAGTTACATAGTTACATAGTAATTAACGTTGAAAAAAGACTTTCAGTCCATTAAGTTCAACCTTTTAAGATCTCCTCTGATCTGCAATATGCGGATTAGTTATTAATTAATTAGTTGGTAATTAATTGTTAATTATTTATTAATCAACTATTCATTTATTTAGTTATTTAGTTTTAATTATTAATTAATCCAGAGGAAGGCAGATCAGTGTTTTGATCTGTTCACCATCAACATTGCGTGCAGCAGCAACCACAGCCTCCCAGACACTGTTCCGAGAGGTGTACTGTTTTCCCTCCTTGTAAATTTCACATTTGATGATGGACCACAGGTTCTCAATGGGGTTCAGATCAGGTGAACAAGGAGGCCATGTCATTAGATGTTCTTCTTTTATACCCTTTCTTGCCAGCCACGCTGTGGAGTACTTGGACGCGTGTGATGGAGCATTGTCCTGCATGAAAATCATGTTTTTCTTGAAGGATGCAGACTTCTTCCTGTACCACTGCTTGAAGAAGGTGTCTTCCAGGAACTGGCAGTAGGACTGGGAGTTGAGCTTGACTCCATCCTCAACCCGAAAAGGCCCCACAATCTCATCTTTGATGATACCAGCCCAAACCAGTACTCCACCTCCACCTTGCCAGCGTCTGAGTCGGACTGGAGCTCTCTGCCCTTTACCAATCCAGCCACGGGCCCATCCATCTGGCCCATCAAGACTCACTCTCATTTCATCAGTCCATAAAACCTTAGAAAAATCAGTCTTGAGATATTTCTTGGCCCAGTCTTGACGTTTCAGCTTGTGTGTCTTGTTCAGTGGTGGTCGTCTTTCAGCCTTTCTTACCTTGGCCATGTCTCTGAGTATTGCACACATTGTGCTTTTGGGCACTCCAGTGATGTTGCAGCTCTGAAATATGGCCAAACTGGTGGCAAGTGGCATCGTGGCAGCTGCACGCTTGACTTTTCTCAGTTCATGGGCAGTTATTTTGCGCCTTGGTTTTTCCACACGCTTCTTGCGACCCTGTTGACTATTTTGAATGAAACGCTTGATTGTTCGATGATCACGCTTCAGAAGCTTTGCAATTTTAAGAGTGCTGCATCCCTCTGCAAGATATCTCACTATTTTTTACTTTTCTGAGCCTGTCAAGTCCTTCTTTTGACCCATTTTGCCAAAGGAAAGGAAGTTGCCTAATAATTATGCACACCTGATATAGGGTGTTGATGTCATTAGACCACACCCCTTCTCATTACAGAGATGCACATCACCTAATATGCTTAATTGGTAGTAGGCTTTCGAGCCTATACAGCTTGGAGTAAGACAACATGCATAAAGAGGATGATGTGGTCAAAATACTCATTTGCCTAATAATTCTGCACTCCCTGTATTAGTTTTGTTACTCTCCTCTGTACTTTTTCCAGCTCTAAAATGTCCTTTTGATGATGTGGTGCCCAAAATTGTACTCCATATAAGTTGTTAAGTTGTTAAGTTGTTAATATAAGTAGTTTACAAGTGGATTTACCTTACAAGTAAAGGCTGATAAATTGCAGAGTGCACTAATTGTGCCCAGGCGAGAGGGGTGTGGCTTGACTGTTAAACTTGTATAAAAGGTTTGTGAGCTGGTTTGGGGCCTGTTTAAAAGTGGATTTACCTTACAAGTAAAGGCTGATAAACTGCAGAGTGCACTAATTGTGCCCAGGTGAGAGGGGTGTGGCTTGACTGTTAAACTTGTATAAAAGGTTTGTGAGCTGGTTTGGGGCCTGCTTACAAGTGGATCTACCTTACGAGTAAAGGCTGATAAACTGCAGAGTGCACTGATTGTGCCCAGGTGAGAGGGGTGTGGCTTGACTGTTAAACTTGTATAAAAGGTTTGTGAGCTGGTTTGGGGCCTGCTTACAAGTGGATCTACCTTACGAGTAAAGGCTGATAAACTGCAGAGTGCACTAATTGTGCCCAGGTGAGAAGGCAAAAGTTAATATAAACAGGAGAAGGGGAATTTGTGAGCTTGCGAACATTTTCGGTATCAAGTGCAATTCTAGTAAAAGCCTAGGAGTTTAAATAAAAGGAGGGACTTCAAAGAAAAGGGAGAGCAGATTTATAGTGCAAAGGAGGAAAACTTTATATAAAAATATTATTTTATATTCTTTATTTTTCCCACTGAAATTTTGTAGACAATAATAATAATTATGAGTCAGTCCAGTGGCAATCTTATTCAGTGTACATCCTGTCATATGTATGCAATACTGGAACAGATGATCCAGGGTCCATACCTCTGTGAGAGGTGTGAGCATGTTGCCTCTCTGGAAGCTCAAATTGGATATCTGGAGAGGAGAATTGCAGCACTTAGTCATATTGCTCCACGGAAAAGGGGATTGGTGCTCACTGAGCACAGTTTAGCTGGGCCTAGCATGGAGGGTGGAGCTGGGGCTAGTGAGGATGTCCAGGGAGGCAGCTGGGTTACAGTTACAAGGGGTAGCAGGGGGAACAGAAGGAGGCAGGCCAGTTCTGAGTTGGCAAACACCAACAGATTTGACGGATTGAGTGAAATTTCAGATAGAGCTGTTCCCTCTAACAGCCGGGCGAACAGCTCTACTGGAGGAGAGGGAGGGCAGAATAGGCAGAACAACAGACAGGTTTTGGTTGTAGGGGACTCTATTATTAGGAAGGTAGACAGGGTGATTTGTCACCCAGATCCCAGCAATCAAACAGTTTGCTGTCTCCCGGGTACTCGGGTTCGTCATGTTGTGGATCGGGTAGACAAATTATTGGGAGGGGCTGGAAATGAACCTGGCGGTCTTGGTACATATTGGTACCAATGACAAAGCTAGTGGAAGATGGAGTGTCCTAAAGAATGATTTTAGAGAACTAGGTAATAAGCTAAAGGCAAGGACCTCCAAGGTAGTATTTTCTGAGATACTACCAGTGCCACGTGCTAGCCCAGGGAGGCATAAGGAGATTAGGGAGGTTAATGCGTTGCTAAAGATGTGGTGCACTAAGGAGGGGTTTGGCTTTTTAGAGCACTGGGCTGACTTCTCACTTCAGTATAATCTCTACAGTAGGGATGGATTGCACCTTAATGATGAGGGAGCTTTTGTAGTAGGGGATAGGATGGTAGAATGGCAGGAGGAATTTTTAAACTAGTAGGTGGGGGGAGGGACTAGATATAAGTAATGGGGTAGAAAGTGTAGAGGGTATAAGGGATGAATTAACAACTCATAGGGGAGGAGATGGGGGAGGGGTAGTATAGTCAATAAGGAGGTAGTACTAAGTAATTCAAGTACAGTGGCAGGCACTTCAGAACTACAGACTCATAACATAGGGTGTATGCTTGCTAATGCCAGAAGCTTGCCAGGAAAAATGAGAGAGTTAGAATTATTAGCAATTAATGAAAAATGGGATTTAATAGGCATTAGCGATATGTGGTGGGATGAATCTCATGACTGGACTGTTAATCTGGATGGTTATAACCTATTTAGGAAAGATAGAGGCAATGGTAAACGAGGAGGAGGGATTTGTCTGTATGTTAAGCCTGAATTTAAGGCTATAGTCAGAGAAGATATTTATGGTGGACCTAGTGATAAGGTTGAATGTTTGTGGGTAGAGTTAAATAGCGGAGCAGAAAATTCCAAAAGAATATTAGTAGGAGTATGCTATAAACCCCCAAATATAGCTGAAAGTGAGGAAATACAATTATTGTTACAGATTGGAAATGCAGCTAAACACGGGCAAGTTCTAATAATGGGAGATTTTAATTACCGTGAAATAAACTGGATAAATGAGACCAGCAGTTCAGCTAAGGGGAGCAGGTTCTTGAGTACACTCAGGGATCATTATCTGGCCCAGGTTAAACAGGAGCCTACTAGAAATGAAGCTATCTTAGATTTACTCATCACAAATAATATTGATATAGTATCAAATGTTGAAATAGGGCAACCTTTGGGAAACAGTGATCACAACACAGTCTCATTTGAGATTGAATAAAAAAAAAAAAACATTTTAAGGGGCCAAAAAAAACTCTTAATTTTAAAAGGGCAGATTTTAACGGTCTAAGGGCAGCAATACAAAGTATAGACTGGGACAGAGAACTGATAGGTAAATCACTGAACATAAATGGACTACATTTAAATCCTTACTAAATATACATACTCATCGGCACATACCGTGTGGGAATACAAGTAAAAGGAGTAAATCCCATCCAATGTGGCTTAACAATGATTTAAAGATCAAGATACGGAGTAAAAAACAGGCATTTAAATTATACAAACAAGAGGGGACAGAGACTGCTTTACGGGAATACAAGGAAATCAACAAGGCTTGCAAAAGCGCGATTAGACTGGCTAAAATAGAATATGAAAAGTGTATTGCAAAAAAGAGTAAAACTAATCCTAAAATATTTTTTAAGTATATTAATGGGAAGAAGGCGAGGAAGGAAGCTATAGGAACATTAGAATGTGTAACAGGCTGTCTGAAAATTAGTGACCAGGAAAAGGCAGATGAGCTAAATACTTTATTTTCCTCTGTATACACAAGGGAGGTACAAGTGGTTGGGACACTGCAACATAATGGGGCTACACTACCTTTGACAAATAATTGGTTAACACAGGAAGTAATCCAAAAGAGGTTGGAAAAAATAAATGTTAATAAAGCCCCAGGTCCTGATGGAATACATCCAAGGAAACTAAGGGAACTGGGTTCTGTAATAGCCAAACCATTATATTTAATTTTTCAAGATTCACTAAACACAGGGTCTCTGCCAGATGACTGGAGAAAAGCTGATGTGATACCTACATTTAAAAAGGGAGCAAGAGCAAATCCGGGAAATTATAGACCAGTGAGCCTCACTTCTGTAGTGGGGAAGCTTTTAGAAGGGTTAATAAAGGATAATATACAAGAATATGTCTATTTGAACAGGATTATAAGTAGGAGTCAACATGGATTTATGAGAGATAGGTCATGTCAAACAAATCTATTTAGTTTCTATAAGGAGGTTAGTAGGAACCTGGATCAAGGCAACTCAGTGGATGTAGTCTTTTTAGATTTTGCAAAGGCTTTTGATACAGTGCCACATGGGAGACTATTGGGCAAACTAAGGGATACAGGAATTGCAGTAAATATCTGCTTATGGATTGAGAGCTGGCTAAAAGACAGGAAGCAAAGGGTTGTTGTAAATGGAACATACTCTGATTGGACTAATGTGGTAAGTGGGGTTCCTCAGGGTTCAGTATTAGGTCCTTTCCTTTTTTAACATATTTATTAATGAATTAGAGGTAGGATTGGAGTGTGGGGTCTCCATTTTCGCTAATGACACAAAGTTGTGCAAGGTAATTAAATCAGATAATGATGTGCTTCCCCCTGCAAGGGGATTTACATAAAATTAAGGAATGGGCATCTAAATGGCAGATGAGATTTAATACGAATAAATGTAAGGTTATGCATCTGGGAAGGAAAAATAGCCATGCAATTTATAATCATAATGGAGCAAATCTAGGTGTATCAGATATTGAAAGGGATTTGGGAGTGCTTGTGGACAACCACCTAGGTAACAGTGCTCAAAGCCAAGCAGCAGCTGCAAAGGCCAATAAAATATTAGCATGTATTAAGAATAGGGTATAGAAGCCAGGAAAGCAAATATAATTCTGCCACTATACAAATATCTAGTACAACGTCAATTGGAATATGGAGTACAATTTTGGGCACCACTTCATAAAAAGGACATTTTAGAGCTAGAAAAGGTACAGAGAAGGTCAACAAAACTAAAAAGGGGAATGGAGGGTCTAAGTTATGAAGAAAGACTAACCAAATTAAACTTATTTTCTCTAGAAAAAAGGCGTCTAAGAGGAGATATGATTAAATAGTTACATAGTTACATAGTTACATAGTAATTAAGGTTGAAAAAAGACTTTCAGTCCATCAAGTTCAACTTGTTAAGATCTCCTCTGATCTGCAATATGCGGAATAGTTATTAATTAAATTATTGATTAAATAATTATTAATAGTATAGTATTGGAGGATGAATAAAGAGTTAGTCCATCAAGTTCAACCTTTTTAGATCTTTATTGATCTTTTTAATGTGGACTATTTATTATTATTTGTTAATTGTTATTTGATCCAGAGGAAGGCAAACAGAAAAAAAAAAAAAAACATTGAAACTTTGCCAATTGTCTCATAAGGGGAAAGAAAACAAAATTCCTTCCTGACCCCAGAAACTGGCGATCAAATTTCTCCCTGGATCAATAATCCTTTGCTAGTTATCTAGTATAGCCTTGAATGCCCTCTTTATTCAAAAATATATCTAACCCCTTTTTGAAGTTGTCTATCGAATTCGCTGTCACCACCTCCTTTGGTAGAGAATTGAATAGTTTAACCACCCTAACTGTGAAAACCCCTTTTCTTTGTATACGGTGAATTTTTTTCCCTCTAACCTCAAAGGATGTCCTCTTGTCAGTTGAAAATCTCTTGCTACAAAAAGTTCACTTGACATAAACCTTATATTGACCCTGGATGTATTTATATAACGTAATCATATCTCCTCTTAGACGCCTTTTTTCGAGCGAAAATAAGTTTAATTTTGTTAGTCTTTCTTCATAAATTAGCCCCTCCATTCCCCTTATTAGTTTTGTAGCCCTTCTCTGTACTTTTTCCAGCTCTAAAATGTATTTTTTATGAGGTGGTGCCCAAAATTGTACTCCATATTCCAAATGAGGAAGTACTAGAGATTTGTTTAGTGGCAGAATTATATCTTCTTCCCTGGCTTCTATACCCTTCCTAATACATGCTAATATTTTATTTGCCTTTGCAGCCGCTGCTTGGCTTTGAGTGCTGTTACCTAGGTGGTTGTCCACTAGTACTCCCAAATCCATTTTAATATCTGATACCCCTAGATTTGCTCCATTAAGATTATAGATTGCTTGGCTATTGTTCCTTCCCAAATACATAACCTTACATTTATTCGTATTAAATCTCATCTGCCATTTAGCCGCCCATTTCTCTAATTTATGCAAATCCTTCTGTAGGGAAAGTACATCATTATCTGATTTTATTACCTTGCACAACTTAGTGTCATCAGCAAAAATGGAGACACTATATTCGAGTCCTACTTCAATGTCATTAATAAATATGTTAAAAAGGAGAGGACCTAATACTGAACCTTGAGGAACCCCACTTATCACATTAGACCAATTGGAGTATGTTGCATTCACAACAACCCTTTGCTTCCTGTCTTTTAGCCAGCTCTTGATCCATGAGCAGATATTTACTGCAATTCCTGTATCCCTTTGTTTGCTCATTAGTCTTCAATGTGGCACTGTATCAAATGCCTTTGAAAAATCTAAAAAGACTACATCCACTGAGTTGCCCTGATCCAAGTTCCTACTAACCTCCTCATAAAAACTAATTAGATTGGTCTGACACGACCTATCCTTCATAAATCCGTGTTGACTGCTACCTATGATCCTGTTCAAATAGACATATTCTTGTATTCTGTCCCTTATTAACCCTTCTAAAAGCTTCCCAACTGCAGAAGTGAGGCTCACTGGTATATAATTCCATGGATTTGCTCTAGATCCCTTCTTAAATATAGGTATCACTTCTGCTTTTCTCCAGTCATCTGGTAGAGACCCTGTAGTGATTGTGTCTTGAAAGATTAGATATAATGGTTTGGCTATTACAGAACACAGCTCCCTCAGTACCCTTGGATGTATTCCATCGGGACCTGGGGCTTTATTAACATTTATTTTCTCCAACCTCTTTTGTATTACTTCCTGCATTAACCAATTATTTAGTAAAGGTAGTGTAGCCCCATTAAGTTGCGGTGTCCCAACCACTGGTACCTCCCTTGTGTATACCGAAGAAAATAACCTATTTAGCTCATCTGCCTTTTCCCGGTCACTAATTATCAGATGGCCTGTGCCACATTGTAATGGTCCTATCGATTCCTTCCTGGCCTTCTTCCCATTAATATATTTAAAAAATATTTTAGGGTTAGTCTTACAACTGACTTCTCATTTTCTATTTTAGCCAGTCTAATAGCCCTTTTGCAAGACTTGTTGATTTCCTTATAGTCACATAAAGCTGCCTCTGTTCTCTCCTTCTTGTATAATTTAAATGCATATTTCTTTTTTCTCATCATGATCTTTAAGTCATTGTTAAGCCACATGGGATGTGATTTCCTCCTATTCATTTTATTTCCACATGGTACATGCTGATCAATATGTTTATTTAGTAAGGATTTGAATGTTGTCCATTTATTTTCAGTATTCTTCCCTGTAAGTTCTTTGTCGCAGTCTATATGTTGTATTGCTGCCCGTAGCCCATTAAAGTTAGCCCTTTTAAAATTTAGAGTTTTTGTTGGCCCCTTACAACTCTGTTTTATGTATTCAATCTCAAATGGGACTATGTTGTGATCACTGTTCCCCAAGGGTTCCCCTATTTTTACATTTGATATTATATCAATATTACTTGTGATGACTAAATCCAAGATGGCCCCATTTCTAGTAGGTTCTTGTATTACCTGGGCCAGATAATGTTCCCTGATTGTACTCAAGAACCTGCTCCCCTTAGCTGAGCTGCTGGTCTCATTTATCCAGTTTATTTCAGGGTAATTAAAGTCTCCCATTATTAGAACTTGCCTATGCTTAGCTGCATTTCCAATCTGTAACAATAATTTTTTTCCTCACTTTCAGCTATATTTGGGGGTTTATAGCATACTCCCACCAATATGCGTTTAGAATTAGCTCCTCCACTATTTAGCTCAACCCACAAAGATTCAATGATGCCGTTAGTGCCAGCACAAATATCTTCTCTGACTATAGGCTTAAATTCAGGCTTAACATAAAGACAGATCTCCCCTCCTCTTTTACCATTTCCCCTATCTTTCCTAAATAGGTTATAACCATCCAGATTACCAGTCCAGTCATGAGATTCATCCCACCATGTTTCCGTAATTACCGTATATAAATACATCCAGGGTCAGTATAAAGATTTGTCAGGGGAGCTTTTTGTGCCAAGAGGTTTTCAACTGACAAGAGGACATCCCTTGAGGTTAGAAGTAAAAAGATTCCACCTCAAAGAAAGAAAAGGGTTCTTCACAGTAAGGGTGGTTAATCTGTGGAATTCTCTCCCAGAGGAGGTGGTGACAGCGAATTCGATAGATAACTTTAAAAGGGGACTAGATTTATTTCTAATTAAAAAGGGAATTCAGGGTTATCATGGATAATTAGAGAGACAGTATTGATCCAAATTTTTTACATTTCCCTTTGAGACAATTGGCTGGGTCTCGCTTAAATAATTAAATATTTGATTAATAATTAACAACTAATTAATTTCATAGTAAATCCTCATATTGTAGATCAGAGGAGATCTTAAAAGGTTGAACTTGATGGACTGTAAGTCTATTTTCCACCTTAAATACTATGGGCCTCATTCTATTACCGGCCGTAGGAGATGCGGGGCCGCAAGGACCGGCCGCAGGCTATTTGCCTATTCTATTCCCTTCCGGCGGGGACTCCGGCAGACTTGCGGCCGGCGCCTTGTTATCCCTTGCGGACGTCCGGAAAGCCTTTGATCTTAAACGGCCGCAAGAGTTTCGGCCGCAAGAAAATCCTGGTTGCTATTCAATTGCTCCGGGAACCCTCTCTGCAAGGCTTACTTGCAGCAAAAAGGTCCCGCAAGCACACAATTAAGCACATAATAAAGCCATAATAAAGCCATCCTGCACTCTGATGAGACGATAAAGTGATTGTAGGTGTTAGCATTCATAGCACAACATTCCCCTACACTCAAATCCGTAAATAATTTTTATTTTAATTCATGTCAAATATCCGTGGACAAAGTCCCGAGGGCTGGGAGCACCTCAGACCCGCCCACGTTGCGGGCGTAAAATAAACAGTTAATGAAATATTGGATTTGGGCTGATGTGCAAGCTTGTGAGGGGGTTGCTATTAATCCTCATGTCCCCCATTATGATCCGTAGCATTTCCAGAGCTTTACAGTGTCGTCTTGAATTTATTTTTGCTTTTAAAGTTTTTAGACCTTGCGGCCGGTTGCAAGATATGCGGCCGGCCTTAAGGGGATATCCTTGAGGCGCCGTCTATTTGAATTGCAAGGTAACGGGAGCCCCGCAAGGAATCGCAGCTTTGCGGCCGTTTTACTATTATTCTTTACTAGCGACCTGGCCGTCAATAAAATTTGAAGCCATGGCAATGCTGTTTGCCACACAATGTAAAGCTTTTTCTACTCTCAGGACCTTCGGTGATCATTCCGAGCCTCTCCTCTAGTTTACTTTTGCTCCTTTGAGCACCTTCGGTGCTCTTTAGGAGCGTCTCTCCTTGTGTACTTTTGCTCCTCTGAGCACCTTCGGCTCTCATTGCGAGCCTCTCCCCTCATGTCCTTCAAGTTTTCTGCTTTGCGATGATCGCCAAACATGATCATTGCAAAGACAGATATATAAGTACAGTGTTAAATATACAATTTTTTTAGTGCAGCGTAAATTAGAAAAACAAAATTCAGGTCTCAGAGCATAATAAAGTGATTTAAATATGTAACTGGTTTGTTAATGCTATCACTGGGATCCAATGAGCAGTAATCCAGAAATATATATAAGTGCAGTGTAAAAAGTAAAAATATTTAGTGCAGTGGAAAGCATACATTTTTATTTTCCATTACTAATTAATACTAATTAAATTTAATGTACATTAATAATTAATTCTGAATGAACAAATGTATTAGGAAGTGCGAAGCATTAATGTATTCATAAAGTAACGGCAGTGTAAAATATGCTATTTAGCATATTTTTTATTTATATATATATATATATATATATATATATATATATATAAAAATAAATAATAATTAATGAATTAATTACTTAATACATTCATATATTTTACCTATATCTAATTAATGTATCCAGCAATCAATATCTGAAGAGCTACCAATGTCTTTTTATTTTCTTGCAGCATACAACGTACAGTTGGACTGTTGCTGCCCTGATGAGAAAGTGTCAGCAATGTGCCAATTGTGCAGTATAAGTAGGCTGCGTGCACAAGGCCAAACCATTGGTTTAGTTGGGTAAAGCTCCATTTTAGATTCGTAATTTTATTAGGTGCAAGTTATTGTTGTAAAATTGCGGAGATTGTCTATGTGTTACGCAGCTCGCAACCATTTTCCGTTCTTTCTAATAGTGTATTTTGTACCTCGTACGTACCTGGGTAAAAGTGGTACAGGTCTAGCGGTGTTTTGCACGGTTTGGGGTCGTGTAGCCTTGTTTCCATTTTATTGGGCCGCCATATTTTTTTCTCGCTTAGCCGATTTTTGAGTGCCGGCTTAAATTTGCGTGCAACCTCACTCCAAGACGTCCTGGCTGTCCCCTTGTGCTGTGTGTGAGTTTTTTTTTATTTTTGGTGTTTTTTGGTGTTTTTTGATTTGCACGGTTCGTCCGTTAACTTCATATTTTTCCGACTTTGGGGGTCATCCAAGCTCATAGTCCTGGACTTAGATGACCACCAAGGCAGCAACTCAATCTGCAAGCCTGGCAGACTGTGGCCACACATTACATTATTGGCTAGCTGCGATGTGCCAGCTAGCCAATGTACTACATGTCATCCTCATGTCCCCCCAAATGCCCCCCATCATTTATAGTGCTGTACAATGCTGCATTGAACTTATTTTTCACTTTTTATTTTTGCACGCTTGAACTCTGATCTGTCGGTTAACACTCGCCATCAAGTACAAGCCTGCCTAAGCTAACCGCCGACCTGCCTGTCTTGAGAATGGCTGTAGGAAGGGGTGTTCTGCAGCCCCTTTCCTTTGAATAGCAAAGTAGCTAAAGGGCTGCAGTGCCCCGTAAGGGATTGCAGAGGTGCGGCCATTTTGCGTCCACCATTAGAATGAGGCCCTAAGATAGTATTATTCTGTTAGGGGAAAGCATTTGTCCTTAGGAGGTGTTAAAACAATAATCTTATCTGACCTGTATATAAGCACACAGTGGTTCAATAATACAATAGATGCCTTATAATTGTTTACAGATACCTGCAGTCTGTCTTAAACACTTAAAATATATTTAAAGAAATATATATATATATATATATATATATATATATATATATATACTTTATATATATATATATATATATATATATATATATATATGTATATATATATATATATAACACTATTAAAAGGGCACAACTTGAAGCACACTATTGGAAAGTTCTGCTAAAAACACGTTTAAAAAACTTTTAGAATTTTTGAAATAGGTGCCCTTTTCACAGAAAAATAAATAAAGTGTTTGTTTACATGAGATTCTGACTTTCCCTCAGAGAAACTGGAACTGTGTGCAGAGAGCAGAAGAATAAAGACATGTAACCCTTCACAAATTCATCTCTGCAGATAAATGACTGCTGCGATTAGCTAAAGAGTATATTTGGGGGTTAACTTCTCCTCCTGCATTTCTGAAGTTCAGGGAGTAACTATAATTCTTGTGAGTCTACACCATCCGGGTGTCAACAGTGTGTTTGTAAACAGACAAGGACACGTTGAAGACTTCTTGAAGTCCCTCACCCTCCATCTAGGAAATCTTCACACTGAACCCTCCAGCATGTTACAGCCTCATTCACAAAGGCTGCCAAGCCTCTGAGGTAAGGAATACAGCTGAGGCTGAAAGAAAGTGTTAGTTGCTCAAGTCCAGAGCAGCCTGCACAATGTGATAAAATGTCTGCACAAAGTTTGACAGGAATTTCCACACCTGAATTGGACTACTCAGTAATTTTCAGGCACACATTCTCGACAGGCTCTTATCGAGAACGATGGACAAACACACACATATAGGGCTACACGAACTGTGACACATAAGCATTCAACTAATTAGAATTTGTCTTTTTGTGATGTTTTTAAATTTTTTGGTTGAGACATATTGGTTGAAAGCTTATAAAGTATATAATAAATTTAACTACACTGACCAACTAAAATGCAAGATTCACTGACTTGCATACTTACAGCCTTGTTAAATTGCGATTCAGCCAATTGAAAAGGGCTCTGTATAAGCACAGAGCATGTTTTTTTTTACAGAAGTCTTTAGTTAGTGAAGACCTTGCTTTTGGATAGCAGTTTACAAACTGAAAACTTCTGTAACAAAAATATGCTCTGTGCTTATCCAAATCACAATTTAATAAGGCTGAATGTCTGTAAGATAAAAAAATATTTTCTTAACCATATTAAATTATGCAATAACTTGGAATATACTGTACTTATGTATCGGTTAATTATATTTTTGGCATAGCTCTAATTTAGCAGAGACTTTAATAGAGAGCAAGCACTTATCAATGTATTGATAATTTGTACTTATTATGTAGGCCACCATATAGGCCCTTTATTTATAGGGAATAGTGATGTCGCGAACACCTGGACCTTGGCATGCCGGAGGGGGATCCATGGCAAAACTCCCACGGAAAATTACATAGTTGATGCAGAGTCTGGTTTTAAGCCATAAAGGGCATAAATCACCTAACATTCCTAAATTGTTTGGAATAACATGCTTTAAAACATCAGGTATGATGTTGTATCGATCAGGTAGTGTAAGGGTTAAACCCGCTTCACAGTAACAGACCAATCTCCCCGTTTAATGCACAGCAAACAACCGCAAACAGTCCCTTTGCACAACCGCAAACTCCCCATTTGCACAAGGTTGGATACCAAGCTAGCCATACCTTGTCCTCACTGATGTCATTGAAGGTGTCTTCCTCCACCCAGCCACCAAGGGTCCCCGAAAGGGGACAACAAGCCCCCTGGGACGCCTGCTGTGTTTGGTCTTCCACTTCCTCAAAGCCACCTTCCTCCTCTGACTCCTCTTCTTTAGACTCCCAGAGTCTGGGGGCTTCCACTGCCCAGCATGGGATATTATACACAGGTCAGAGTCTGGGGGCTTCCACTGCCCAGCATGGAATATTATACACAGGTCAGAGTCTGGGGGCTTCCACTGCCCAGCATGGAATATTATACACAGGTCAGAGTCTGGGGGCATCCACTGCCCAGCATGGAATATTATACACAGGTCAGAGTCTGGGGGCTTCCACTGCCCAACATGGAATATTATACACAGGTCAGAGTCTGGGGGCTTCCACTGCCCAGCATGGAATATTATACACAGGTCAGAGTCTGGGGGCTTCCACTGCCCAGCATGGAATATTATACACAGGTCAGAGTCTGGGGGCTTCCACTGCCCAGCATGGAAGATTATACACGTTGCCTTTGTCTGCGTTATTATAAGGTGTGTTCTGTGAAGTAGTACTATTCCTATCGGTTTAATCCCTGTTACGTCACCTATCAGGGGACGTGTATATGGCATGGATTTTTGGAACAGGGAGATGGAAAAAGATGCTTGGTCGGACCTCCTACTTCGAATTTGGGGCACTGCACGTGCAATCTAAGGTGCCACCAGATAGGAGAGGTGTATTAAGTTGTATTACTAATTCCTATCAGTTTAATACCTGTTACGTTACCTATCAGGGGACGTGTATATGACATGGATTTTTGGAACAGGGAGATGGAAAAAGATGCTTGGTCGGACCTCCTACTTCGAATTTGGGGCACTGCACGTGCAATCTAAGGTGCCACCAGATAGGAGAGGTGTATTAAGTTGTACTACTCATTCCTATCAGTTTAATACCTGTTACGTTACCTATCAGGGGACGTGTATATGGCATGGATTTTTGGAACAGGGAGATGGAAAAAGATGCTTGGTCGGACCTCCTACTTCAAATTTGGGGCACTGCACGTGTAATCTAAGGTGCCACCAGATAGGAGTGGTGTATTAAGTTGTACTATTCCTTCCTATCAGTTTAATACCTGTTCCGTCACCTATCTTTCCTCCCAATAGCACATTCTATATGTCATCAACCGGCCTGTGGGTATTTAGAGAACCACACTTTAAGGCCCTTAACCTGGGACAAGGTGGCTTGGCTATCAGAATTGCCTCAGAGCCTTAAAATCTCACCAAACCCCCTAATCAGACACTCACTATCATACTGGAAATGGGCCAAGAAACACACGGGTTTGTTCCCTGGATCCACCCAAATGACCCCAATTCTTGACCACCCTCAGGCCCCGAAACACATGAGCACAACATCACAACACTGGTGGAGGTCAAGGAAACTAGATAGACTGGGAGACTGGTTAGTAAAGGGCCAGATGCTCACCTATGAGGAAATGAGGGACAAGAATGATAGCTAATAGGACTTTGGTGTTTCCTGCAGATATACTCTTTACTATTGTCTGTTTTACCATGTTTTAGGTATCTCTTAAATTGCAATCACAGTAAAAAATGAGAAAAATTATTAGCCTAAAAAGTAAAAATAAGAAGGAATAGCCAGCTAACTTTCACAAAATGTCTTTATTGTAAATATGTATTTTTGCACAACTGTTATGCAAGACTGTTCAAAAATGCTTTATTTTTCATGCTGTACGCCTTCTGACAATAAAAGAATTTAAATGCAAAAATTAGGTATTGTTGCAGCGACCAGAAAAATTGATGTTAGTTTGCCAGGCAGAAAGTGCCTTAAAACATTTCGTCTTGAACCCTAGTTGGTGGCGGATAAGTCAAGCAAGTCATCCGGCATTCAGGGATAAAATACATCAGTGTGTGGACTATTATTAGCTCAAGGCAGCTCATCTATCAGGCCTTTTTTAATCGAATGTATCGCCCACTGTCAGTCCCTTCGGGATCCATCCCTCATTCATCTTAATAAAGGTGAGGTAATCTAGACTTTTTTGACCTAGGCGACTTCTCTTATCAGTGACAAAACCTCCTGCTACACTGAAGGTCCTTTCTGACAGGACACTTGAAGCGGGGCAGGACAGAAGTTCTATGGCAAATTGGGATAGCTCAGTCCACAGGGCAAGCGTGCACACCCAGTAGTCAAGGGGTTCATCGCTCCTCATAGTGTCGATATCTGTAGTTATGGCGAGGTAGTCTGTTACCTGACGGTCGAGTCGTTCTCTGGGGGTGGACCCCGAATTGCTGTGGTGATGCATAGGACTTAAAAAGCTCTGCATGTCCTTCATCAACAACACGTCTGTAAAGCGTCCTCTCCTTGCCGGCATGGTCGTGGGAGGAGGAGGATTATGTTCACCTCTTCCGCTGTTAGATTGCCTTTGTGCTGTGACATCACCCTTAAACGCTGTGTAAAGCATACTTTTTAATTTATTTTGGTAGTGCTGCATCCTTTCCGACTTGTGGTAATTCGGTAACATTTCAGGCACTTTCTGCTTATACTGGGGATCTAGTAGCATGGACACCCAGTACAGGTCGTTCTCCTTCATCCTTTTTACACAAGGGTCCCGCAACAGGCACAACAGCATGAAAGACCCCATTTGCACAAGGTTGTATGCCGAGCTAGTCATATCCCGTTCCTTGTCCTCAGTGATCTCACTGAAGGTATGTTCTTCCCCCCAGCCACGTACAACACCACTGGTACCAGATAGGTAACAATGAGCACCCTGGGATGCCTGTTGTGGTTGGTCTTCCTCCTCCTCCTTAAAGCCACATTCCTCCTCTGACTCCTCTTCCTCACAATCCTCTTCCAGCGTTGCCGCAGGTCCAGCAAGCGATTTTGATAGGCTGTTTCTGGCGGTGATGGTGACCACAACTCTTCCTCTTCCTCTTCAAGCTCATCTACGGCCTCTTCGCAGGGCACGCTCCAGGAAGAAAACAAATGGTATGATGTCGCTGATGGTGCCCTGGGTGTGACTGACCAGGTTTGTCACCTCCTCAAAAGGACGCATAAGCCTACAGGCATTGCGCATGAGCATCCAGTAATGTGGCAAAAAAATCCCCAGCTCCGCAGAGGCTGTCCTAGCACCCCGGTCATACAAATACTCGTTAATGGCCTTTTCTTTTTGGAGCAGGCGGTCGAACATTAGGAGTGTTGAATTCCAACGCGTCGGGCTGTCTAAAATCAAGCGCCTCGTTGGCATGTTGTTTCGCCGCTGGATATCAGTAAAGTGCGCCATGGCCGTGTAGGAACACCTGAAATGGGCACACACCTTCCTGGCCTGCTTCAGGACGTCCTGTAAGCCTTATGCACAAAGCGTTGTACAATCAGATTACACACATGTGCCATGCACGCACATGTGTCAACATGCCCAAATTCAATGCCGCCAACAAATTTCTTCCGTTGTCACAAACCACTTTGCCGATCTCCAGTTGGTGCGGAGTCAGCCACTGATCCACCTGTGCGTTCAGGGCAGACAGGAGTGCTGGTCCGGTGTGACTCTCTGCTTTCAGGGAAGTCAACCCCAAGAAGGCATGACACTGCCGTATCCGGGATGTGGAATAGTACCTGTGGAGCTGGGGGGTGCCGTTGATGTGGAGAAAGACATAGCAGCAGCAGAAGAGGACTCAGCCGAGGAGGTTATGGAAGAGGATGGAGTAGGAGGATAAGAGGAGGTGGCAGCAGGCCTGCCTGCAAGTCGTGGCGGTGTCACCAACTCCTCTGCAGAGCCACGTATTCCATGCTTGGCAGCCGTCACCAGGTTTACCCAATGCGCAGTGTAGGTGATATACCTGCCCTGACCATGCTTTGCAGACCAGGTATCGGTGGTCAGATGGACCCTTGCCCAAACACTGTGTGCCAGAGATGCCATTACTTCCTTTTGCACAATCGAGTACAGGTTGGGGATTGCCTTTTGTGCAAAGAAATTTCGGCCGGGTACCTTCCACTGCAGTGTCCCAATAGCAAAACATTTTTTGAACGCCTCAGACTCCACCAGCTTGTATGGTAAAAGCTGGCGGGCTAAGAGTTCAGACAAGCCAGCTGTCAGTTGCCGGGTAAGAGGTCGACTTTGTGACATTGGCTTCTTACACTCAAACATGTCCTTAACAGCCACCTGACTGTGGGCAGATGAGCAGGGACTGCTCAGGGCGAGACACGGAGTGGCGGATAGTTGAGAGGGGGCAAGTAGGGCAGCAGTGGTTGACGTGGCTGAAGATGCTGGACCAGGAGGAGGATGGCGGCTTTGACTATGTGTGCTGCTTGTACTCATGTGTTGATCCCATAGGCGTTTGTGATGTGACATCATGTGCCTTCGCAAAGAAGTTGTACCTAGGTGGGTGTTGGACTTCTCATGACTCAGTTTCTTTTCGCACAGGTTGCAAATGGCATCGTTGTTGTAACAGGCAGACACACGAAAAATTGCCACACTGCTGAGCTCTGCAATGACGGCATTCTGGTGGTGGCAAAGGCATGCATTGACTGGCGTGCTGTCTGGATGACCCCGGGTGCCGATGCATGCTGTCTGACTGTGCCACTAGCTACTTTCGACGACCTCCCGCTGCTTCCAACTCGTCTCCTCCTCCTCTCTGTCTCCCCATCTGAACTTTCCTCCTGTTCTTCTTCTCTCATAGCAGGCACCCACGTGACATCCACGGACGCATCATCATCATCAACCTCTTCACTTGTATCTGACAACTCAACAAAGGAAGCAGCACCGGGTACAACATCATCATCATCATCAGACCGTACGTCCATGTGTGTAATGCTGCCTGACTGGGACATATCTCTATTATCTACATCCTCTGGCACTAATGTTTGTGCATCACTCATTTCTTCCAACGGATCTGTAAATAACTCTGCTGACAGATCAAGTGAAGTGGCTGTGGTGCTAGTGTTGGTGGTTGCGGCAGGCAGGCGAGTGGTAACTGGAGAGGTGCCCAAAGCTAAGCTGGAGGAGGATGGTGCGTCTAGGTTCCGAGTGGAAGTTGTAAAAGATTGGGTGTCCTGTGTTAGCCAGTCAACCATGTCCTCAGAACTGTTCAAGTTCAGGGTACGTTGCCTCTGGCCCTAGAATAATGCCCAGTTTTCAAAGGGAATCACAGCACCACGACCACGACGGCCCCTGCGGGGTGGCCTGCCTCTGCCCGTCATTTTTTTTACGTGTATGCATGCAAGCTACTGTGACATCAGATATGAGTGTCACTGTGCACTGGCAAAAGTTGGCAGACTAGATGCAATAGGCCTCACACACACTCCTGTAGGCAGGCAACTGATATTCAATCGATTACAGTAAAAAAAGGGTTGTTTTATGTCACTGCACACTACGGTTGCACTAGATATGAGTGTCACTGAGCACTGGCAAAAGTTGGCACACTAGATGCAATAGGCCTCACACACACGCCTTTAGGCAGGCTACTGATATTCAATCGATTACAGTAAAAAAAAAGGGTTGTTTTATTTCACTGCACACTACGGTTGCACTAGATATGAGTGTCACTGTACACTGGCAAAAGTTGGCAGACTAGATGCAATAGGCCTCACACACACGCCTGTAGGCAGGCTACTGATATTCAATCGATTACAGTAAAAAAAGGGTTGTTTTATTTCATTGCACACTACGGTTGCACTAGATATGTGTGTCACTGAGCACTGGCAAAAGTTGGCAGACTAGATGCAATAGGCCTCACACACACGCCTGTAGGCAGGCAACTGATATTCAATCGATTACAGAAAAAAAAGGGTTGTTTTATTTCACTGTACACTACGGTTGCACTAGATATGAGTGTCACTGAGCACTGGCAAAAGTTGGCAGACTAGATGCAATAGGCCTCACACACACGCCTTTAGGCAGGCTACTGATATTCAATTGATTACAGTAAAAAAAAAGGGTTGTTTTATTTCACTGCACACTACGGTTGCACTAGATATGAGTGTCACTGTGCACTGGCAAAAGTTGGCAGACTAGATGCAATAGGCCTAACACATACGCCTTTAGGCAGGCTACTGATATTAAATCGATTACAGTAAAAAAAGGGTTGTTTTATTTCACTGCACACTACGGTTGTACTAGATATGAGAGTCACTGAGCACTGGCAAAAGTTGGCAGACTAGATGCAATAGGCCTCACACACACGCCTTTATGCAGGCTACTGATATTCAATCGATTACAGTAAAAAAAAGGGTTGTTTTATTTCACTGCACACTACGGTTGCACTAGATATGAGTGTCACTGTGCACTGGCAAAAGTTGGTAGACTAGATGCAATAGGCCTCACACACACGCCTGTAGGCAGGCAACTGATATTAAATCGATTCCAGTAAAAAAAATGTTGTTTTATGTCACTGCACACTACGGTTGCACTAGATATGAGTGTCACTGAGCACTGGCAAAAGTTGGCACACTAGATGCAATAGGCCTCACACACACGCCTTTAGGCAGGCTACTGATATTAAATCGATTACAGTAAAAAAAAGGGTTGTTTTTTTTCACTGCACACTACGGTTGCACTAGATATGAGTGTCACTGTGCACTGGCAAAAGTTGGCAGACTAGATGCAATAGGCCTCACACACACGCCTTTATGCAGGCTACTGATATTCAATCGATTACAGTAAAAAAAGGGTTGTTTTATTTCACTGCACACTACGGTTGCACTAGATATGAGTGTCACCGTGCACTGGCAAAAGTTGGCAGACTAGATGCAATAGGCCTCACACACACGCCTTTAGGCAGGCTACTGATATTCAATCGATTACAGTAAAAAAAGTGTTGTTTTATTTCATTGCACACTACGGTTGCACTAGATATGAGTGTCACTGTGCACTGGCAAAAGTTGGCAGACTAGATGCAATAGGCCTCACACACACGCCTTTATGCAGGCTACTGATATTCAATCGATTACAGTAAAAAAAAGGTTTTTTTTATTTCACTGCACACTACGGTTGCACTAGATATGAGTGTCACTGTGCACTGGCAAAAGTTGGCAGACTAGATGCAATAGGCCTCACACACACGCCTTTATGCAGGCTACTGATATTCAATCGATTACAGTAAAAAAAAGGTTTTTTTTATTTCACTGCACACTACGGTTGCACTAGATATGAGTGTCACTGTGCACTGGCAAAAGTTGGCAGACTAGATGCAATAGGCCTCACACATACGCCTTTAGGCAGGCTACTGATATTAAATCGATTACAGTAAAAATAGGGTTGTTTTATTTCACTGCACAATACAGTTGCACTAGATATGAGTGTCACTGAGCACTGGCAAAAGTTGGCAGACTAGATGCAATAGGCCTCACACACACATCTTTAGGCAAGCTACTGATATTCAATCGATTACAGTAAAAAAAAGGGTTGTTTTATTTCACTGCACACTACGGTTGTACTAGATATGAGTGTCACTGAGCATTGGCAAAAGTTGGCAGACTAGATGCAAGAGGCCTCACACACACGCCTTTATGCAGGCTACTGATATTCAATCGATTACAGTAAAAAAAAAGGTTGTTTTATTTCACTGCACACTACGGTTGCACTAGATATGAGTGTCACTGTGCACTGGCAAAAGTTGGTAGACTAGATGCAATAGGCCTCACACACACGCCTGTAGGCAGGCTACTGATATTCAATCGATTACAGTAAAAAAAGGGTTGTTTTATTTCATTGCACACTACGGTTGCACTAGATATGTGTGTCACTGAGCACTGGCAATAGTTGGCAGACTAGATGCAATAGGCCTCACACACATGCCTGTAGGCAGGCGACTGATATTCAATCGATTACAGAAAAAAAAAGATTGTTTTATTTCACTGTACACTACGGTTGCACTAGATATGAGTGTCACTGTGCACTGGCAAAAGTTGGCAGACTAAATGCAATAGGCCTCACACACACTCCTTTAGGTAGGCTACTGATATTCAATCGATTACAGTAAAAAAAGGTTTTTTTTATTTCATTGCACACTACGGTTGCACTAGATATGAGTGTCACTGTGCACTGGCAAAAGTTGGCAGACTAGATGCAATAGGCCTCACACATACGCTTTTATGCAGGCTACTGATATTCAATCGATTACAGTAAAAAAAAGGGTTGTTTTATTTCACTGCACACTACGGTTGCACTAGATATGAGTGTCACTGAGCACTGGCAAAAGTTGGCAGACTACATGCAATAGGCCTCACACACACGCCTTTAGGCAGGCTACTGATATTAAATCGATTACAGTAAAAATAGGGTTGTTTTATTTCACTGCACACTACGGTTGCACTAGATATGAGTGTCACTGAGCACTGGCAAAAGTTGGCAGACTAGATGCAATAGGCCTCACACACACGCCTCTAGGCAGGCTACTGATATTCAATCGATTACAGTAAAAAAAGGGTTGTTTTATTTCACTGTACACTACGGTTGCACCAGATATGAGTGTCACTGAGCACTGGCAAAAGTTGGCAGACTAGATGCAATAGGCATCACACACACGCCTTTAGGCAGGCTACTGATATTCAATCGATTACAGTAAAAAAAGGGTTGTTTTATTTCACTGCACACTACGGTTGCACTAGATATAAGTGTCACTGTGCACTGGCAAAAGTTGGCAGACTAGATGCAATAGGCCTCATACACACGCCTTTAGGCAGGCTACTGATATTCAATCGATTACAGTAAAAAAAGGGTTGTTTTATTTCACTGCACACTACGGTTGCACTAGATATGAGTGTCACTGTGCACTGGCAAAAGTTGGCAGACTAGAAACAATAGGCCTCACACACACGCCTTTAGGCAGGCTACTGATATTCAATCGATTACAGTAAAAAAAGCGTTGTTTTATTTCACTGCACACTATGGTGGAACTAGATATGAGTGTCACTGAGCACTGGCAAAAGTTGGCAGACTAGATGCAATAGGCCTCACACACACGCCTGTAGGCAGGCAACTGATATTTTAATCGATTACAGTAAAAAAAGGGTTGTTTTATTTCACTGCACACTACGGTGACAGCAGATATGAGTGTCACTGTGCACTGGCAAAAGTTGGCAGACTAGATGGAATAGGCCTCACACACACGCCTGTAGGCAGGCTACTAATATTCAATCGATTACAGTAAAAAAAAGGGTTGTTTTATTTCACTGCACACTACAGTTGCACTAGATATGAGTGTCACTGTGCACTGGCAAAAGTTGGCAGACTAGATGCAATAGGCCTCACACACACACTAGCAGGCAGGCATATGCAATTAGATTACACAGAAAAAAATAATAAAATAAAATAAAAAGGTTTTTTTGGGTTGATGTCCTTGCAGCAGATATCAAAGGAGTCCTTCAGGTGTGTAGTTACAGCTAAATACACAGCCTGGCTATCTATTTCCCTATTAAATCAGCAGAAAAAAATAATAAAATAAAATAAATGATGTTCTAGCCCTAAAAAGGGCTTTTTGGGTTGCTGTCCTTGCAGCAGATATCAAAGGAGTCCTTCAGGTGTGTATTTAAAGCTAAATACACAGCCTGGCTATCTATTTCCCTATTAAATCAACAGCAGGTAGAATATATCGCCTCTCTCAACGAATGCAGTTACAGAATGATTCTAAAATGGAGGCTGTCATACAGATGGAAGGCTCTGGAAGGGAGTGTATGCTGCTGATTGGCTGGAATGTGTCTGCTGACTGTAAGGTGCAGGGTCAAAGTTTCCTCAAAGGATAAAAAATAGGGGGCGGACCGAAAAGCGCATATGTTCGCCGTTCATTGCGAACGCGAATATGCGAAAATCGCTGTGAATAGTTCTCCGGCGAACTGTACGGGACATCACTAATAGGGAAATATGATATAAAAAATATATATATTTTCATTTAAACTATTGATTGAGAGATTGTATAGTATATACAATTGGAAGTTGTATGGTATATGGAAGCTGGTTATACTTATGTTATATTTTAAATGACACTATACAATACTATACTAAACCATGCTAAATTATACTATAAATACTATATTTCTATATAGCTGAAAAATAACTAATATAGCAGTGCTTCATTTTGAGACATCTTCTTTCTGTCTTTTTTTTTTTTGTGGCCTTAATTAAATTTCAGCAGTTTTATTTAAGTCTTTAAATTTGTCTATTTATAGTATAGTCGATAAAATGTGCTTGTTTTCAAGACATCTATTAAGCTGTTGCTATTTGAAAATGCATGACTCTATCTAAATACCTTGTAATATTTACATACTATGTATTAGTAATATTCAGACTGAAAGCCAGAGAACATTCTAATGAGCACAGTAATGTTCCATTCTGCAATCTCAGTTATATAACATTGAATTATTTACATACTGTAATTAATAATACTCAAACTGAAAGCCAGAGAACATTCTAATGAGCATAGTAATGTTTCCATTCTGCCATCTGAAGGTTATATAACATTGTAATGACTGAATGAAGTTTCCATAAAGGACTTAATAATATCCAGACTGAAGAGTAAAACACAATACCTATTTCTTGCTTAGACCAGTAGGTATCAGCATCTCTTTACAAAATGTTGGGATCAAATATAAAGTTTAAGAATATATTCTAGTATAATCCCCCATTAAAAAAACAGACCATATTTGTAATTACTTTTATTTAGGTAACTATTTCGTAGATTTTATTACTATTGCATTTGATTCAGCAAAACAATAAGCAAAAGTTTCCCTTAAACTTAAGGCACCATTGCACTGTCATAGTTATAATATTTTAATTTGAAGAACTTTTCACTAATGTATTAAATGTAGATGTAATAATGATATACATTTTGTCTTTGTTCCTGGAAGGAGTGGGAGGCACAGAGGATTTAGATAAGATCTCTAAGCAGTTATGTTTTAAGACCCATAGTAAGCCCCATAGGAAAACACTACTATTCAAAGTTACAGACAGACTTGCGCTACCAAGTTGGAATCTTCCACGACACAGAGTCATATAAATAGATTGTATCTATTATATGTTTATGCTCCTGTTGTGTATACCTATCAAAGTTATTTTGTTAACTTGAAAATATATTTCACTACCTTATGTATTATCATTATAGCCCCTTATTTTGTACACAAAAATTATAGTGTGTATGTGATTTAGAAACATTTGAACGTTAAGAATAAGTACAAAACTTTAACCCTCCAAATGTCACCTATTTCTGTAGTCAGAAACATTATCTATGTATACACATTGTTTATCACATATATAGTTGTGAGCGTACGAGTTGTTGCTAACGCTGCGGGCTCGCGCAGCGAGACGCGGGCCAAGCGAAGCGAGGGCCGTGGCTCGCGTAGCGAGACGCGGGCCTCGTGTAGCAAGGGCCGCGGCTTGCGTAGCGAGCCTGCGGGTCTCGCGAAGCGAGGGCACTGTGCCAGGTTCTCAGTTGCTGGCATGGAGCGCCGAAGGCGCTCCTTGCCAGCAACTGAGGACCCTCGCAAAGCGAGGGCTTCAGTTGCAGCAACTGCGACCCTTGCAAAACTCACGAGGGCACTGTGCCAGGTTCTCAGTTGCTGGCATGGAGCGCCGAAGGCGCTCCTTGCCAGCAACTGAGGACCCTCGCGAAGCGAGGGCCTCGGTTGCTGGCTTGGAGCGCCACAGGCGCTCCATGCCAGCACCTAAGGACCTCGCAAAGCGAGGGCTTCACTTGCAGCAACTGCGACCCTTGCAAAATTCACAACACAAATTCCCAACCCAAAGAACTGCGAATCTCGCAAAGTTCACGTCGCAACCCAAAGAGCACGACACACACATTCCGACACTCGCAAACAACATACGACACACATTCACACAGATTACGGCCTTGCAACACTCGGACGCAAATCGCGAACATTACAAAATTGAAAACACAATACATACACACAGCACATACATATAAACCTTACCTACAGAAACAGGATGCACCCAGGACCTCAAACATACAAACATTTAAAACTTAAGAAAGACACACAACAAACACATAAAAAGCTTAACTACAGCAAGAGGAACCATCCAGCACCTCAAAAAAACAAGTTACATCTACATTTAAATCAAAATAAAACACTTTAGACACTAATATCATCGCTAAGCGAGAGAAAAATTGGCCGACGAACAAAACGAAAACGAGGCTTCAGACGTAACTACACTACACTTACTCGCAATAATGAAACACATACTATGCGGAACGTATCACAATCATATTAAACACCATTTTGAACAGTAATACGCAGAAAATGGCGGATGGAACGCAAATTGTAAGCTGGATGCAAATAGCGCATGCGTATTGCGTTCTCACGGTCTCACTTTCCAGAACTTTCTACAAGTTTATAAATACTGCCTATTTCACACAAAAAAATACATTTCTCCTCAGGTGATCAACGGAGTGACTTCAGAGATAACTGCTGCTTTTACTTGAGAAGACAAATCTTTACTAATTTACTACTTTACATTGTGCAAATTACAACTGAGAGGTAAGCTATAATATATTACGTTTTATTATCAGGACAGGTCAAACAAATAAAAAAATAAACTAGGATTTATGTAGTGACATATATGGCACATTTATGTGTATAGGCTCACAAAAAAATACGGTTCATTTAACAAAACAACAAAAAAACATAATTCAATATTAAACAGAGGTTTATGTATATTGACATGTGACACGCACATATATGTCTATAATGTATAGTGACATCTGACACGCAGATATATGTCTATAATGTATAGTGACATGTGACACGCACATTTATGTGTATTGCCCCTGCATAGTGACATGTGACACGGACATATATGTGTATAATGTATAGGGACATGTGACACGCACATTTATGTGTATTGCCACTGCAACAAAATTAGCTTAAAACAAAATCAGTAAATGCACATGGTCAATTGTACGTTGCATTGTCACGGTGCAAAAATCCACAGGCTATTAAAGTTTACATTGAAAACAATTAAAGTCAAGGTGATTTATTAGAAGATGGACGTATTTTTACTAAAAACATTGTCTACTATGAAGTACTATAACTTTGCAGGATACAAATTAAAGATGCCAACATTTTTTAAAAGCATTCCAAAATACATAACAATTGGTTGTTTAATTCAGTCATAATTAATGGAAGTACTGTTTATGAATGATTCGCCTCACAAAATACTTGCCTTGCATTGTTAGTAAAAATTATGTTAAAATGTTAAGTCACTATGTTAATGTTTCTAATGTTAAAAGTTTAAAAAATATATTTTCAAGTTATTTCATTCAACAGATTACAAAGTGGATGTTAAGAGGTCAAGCACCTTTTAAGTCACAATGTAAATATTGTCTGTTATCTTAAGATTACTACCTACATTAATGTTTATCGCCAGTTTATGTGCTCAGTAATGAATTACTTTAATTACGTACGTTTTAAGAAGAGTTTTATTGTATGCCTTCCTCTACATTCAATGTATATTCAAGTTAACAATTATTGTGATAGAAATTGCATTTTAATACTGATTAATTTAAAGGTCAATTGTTTTTACATTCAAATGTTAATACTTTTAATAAAAAATTAGGTTACAAAATGTATTCACTATGTTCCTGTTTATAATGTTCAAAATTATAACAATGTTTTGTCAACTTCTAAACTTACATAAAAAATAAAGTTCAAGTTTAAAAATATATACTTTGAAGGTTATTGCTTACATATATTTTAAACTTCATGTTAAAATTTGCGACGTTTAAAGAAGGCTTTTTACTTTTTGCTTTCCTATTCATTCAATGTATATTAAAGTTAACAATTCTTCAGATACAAATTACATTTTAAAAAACCATTACATTAACATTTTACAAAAATACACGTTCATATTAAAATAATTACAAGTGACAAAAATATATGTTAATAACTAAACAACTTGACAAACATATACATCACATTGCCGTCATTTTTTGACGGGCAAGTCGCTAGTTTATTATAATATATTACAAACACCAGTATTAAAATTACTCTCTATTAAAAGCATGAGGAGTTAATTTAGATTCTATGAACATAATTGCACATTTGATTTCATTTAAATATTGCAACAAAGAAACCTAAACCACAAGATTTTTGCTCCATTCCAATTGGATATGTAGAGACTCTCTTGCAACTGTAGGAGGTTTTTTGCACAAGGTACATATATATGCCATTCGGATCCCCTACAAACCCTCCAGTAAAGTAGGAAACAAGCACTAGGTGTAGTTTGCCGCAATCCCTAAGCCCTACAGTGCCTATGTAGCCTTCAGAAAGAGACACTTTAATGACCTCTGTGTCATATAACAATTAACCCTATATTATGGGAGTCCTCAAACGAAATTAACCCCTAGAACCTTGGGATACTTCATGTTATCCTAAAATACTGTAAGGACATCCATCACATATAATAGTTGTGGTAATTACGAATGTTGGTCACGCAATGTTAAAAGTTATGGGCTTGCGCATGTGCCAAAAGCGCTCATTGTCAGTCACACGACACTTTGAAAAAAATATGACTTTAACGTCCAAATCTTAACAAATTTTAACACGCCAATCGTGCATGTGCAGTGTGTTTTGCACCAAAAATAACGGATTTGTCTCGTGCTTGCAATCTATATATACTGGACACTTTCCAGCACTTTCTCACTTTCTCCTCAGGTGATGAACAGTGTGACTGGACATTTTATGAAGAGATTGTTAGCTCTTCAGGATTTTGAGCTCAGGACATTAAAGATAATAGGTAAAGTATATTTATTGACTAATTAATTAATGTATTCATTAAAAAAACTATCATGCTATGCAATTAGTATATTTTATGCTGGCATAATTACAGAAGAGATTTTTAGCTATTTAGGTTTTTAATTTATGTAAAGTAAAGATAATAGCTACAAGAAAATGATTTCTTAATTAATTTTGGAATAGACAAAATTACATTACGTTATGGGAATTATTACATATTATGCTGGTGTAATTTCTGAAGAGATTGTTAGCTCTTTAGGTTTTTGAATAAAGCTAATTAAACATAATAGATACAATATTATTATTATGTAATTTATTAATTGAACATAATTATATTATGTTAATCAAATTTACATTATTTTAAAAAATACAGTTTAAGGTAATAAAATATTCATTTATAGATAAATGAAATAACAAAATGGTATTTATTATTCAAACAATTGAGAGTAATTTTGGTTTATATGATTTAATATGTTGCAGGTCTCTGTCAATTTGAACAGAACCTGGATGAAGACAGTGTCACAGAAATATTTGCTTCAGTGGGCGTATCTGAAGACGGACTGTCACATCAGCATGATTTCACTTTCATGTACTTACAAAGACTAGGTACAGTATATTTACTTATTTAAAAATGATATGATTGATTTAATACATAAAAAAAAAATAATAGCAAGTTAATTACATAGATTATTACTTTGAAGAGTATGAATTGATGTAGGGGATTGTGGTTTAATGAAAGTATATTAATTAACAAAATAATAAAGATAAGCAATAAGTTGAAGATTTTAATAATTTAATAGTTTGTGATAAAACAAAATAAAGATTATTTTAAAATAACAAAACAAAACAAAAATGTTAATGTAGTGTACTGCTGTTTACAGATAAAAAAAAAAAAAAAACATTGGAAAACAGCTTTCATATTATGACAATTACATTTCTCTTACAGATTGAACAAAAAGATTGACAAGACTGGAGTCAGAGGATTAAAATAAGTTTCATTCCATAAGCTATTATAACTACAGGTAAGCTAAAGAAAATGATTAGTAAAAAAGAAAAAGATTTAAAAAAGTAATCAATTTCTTGAAAATAACCATGATAATTTAAAATTACAGATTACAATGTCGGATCAGCGAGAAAACACCAAAGAATTTAAACAACGGCTGAAAAGGGAACTCAAAAAAAGATGGAAAGAGCGTCAGTCGGCGGACACTAAGAAAAGAATATGAGAAGAAGAGCGTGAGAGAATTTTGAACAAAAGAAAAAGTGTTAAACTTACATTGCTGCCTCACAGAGAAACAAATAAAAAAACAACTGAGACTGATGCATGTCAACAATATGGTAACAACAGTAATGTTGATGTAGATAGTATTGTTAATATATGTTCACAAGATAGTCCATTATTCACAGATATAACAGTAGAGCCTCACAATTGTGGTTTGTTGAATGAGGTATGTCACTTTTGTGGGGCTTATCATTTTCGACAGGAAAGACAGAGAGATGGTGAGTTTATTAGTTGTTGATTGTTAAAAAGGAAAGGTAAGACTTCCAGAAAGACAGCAATTCCCAACATATTTAAAAAATATAATGAGTGACCTGACTTTCCCAAATTACACTAATTTCAAACAAAACATAAGATCTCATAATATAGCCATTTCTTTTGCATCTATGGGTGCCACATTAGATGCTAATGATGCAGGGCATGGCCCATACTGCTTTAAAGTCCAAGGCCAAATTTATCACCGGACTTCACATTTACATCCAGAAGAAATAGAACAAAGAAATTGTTATCAGCTATATGTCCAAGATACATTGGAAGCTGTTAAACAACCTATGCAGCTTTCAGAAAATAAAAAATGCTTAACCATTGTTTTTCAAGAGCTTGATAAAATTATGTCCAAAAACCCATATAGTTAAGCTTATAAAAAATTGGCAAAAGTAGAACAAGAACAACTGATTCATGCTGAACAACATCAGTTGCCAATCCCAAGAGTTAATATGGTTCTTAGAAGAGATCGCCATTGTGATAAACGCTGTTATAACTTACCCACATCTAATGAGGTTGCAATGGTGTTTCAAAATGACGAGGGGAAACCACCATTTCAGGGGGATATTAGAATTTATCCCAGAAATGAAGAGCAACCTTTCATTAATATAAATATCTTAAGTGCTAATTTGGATCTAATGACATATCCAATTTTTTATCTTAATGGTGAAGCAAGATGGCAAACAAAATTAATACTTGACAGTTATCCAAATAGTAAAGTATTTCCATGTTGGAATTTAAAGTTGCTTAAACAGCAATTCAAGATGCATTTAGTCCAATTTTATTTCGTGGAAAACTGACACAACAATGGATCATTGACTCATATTTGCAGGTAGAAGCAAATAATCTAAATTTAATAAAATATCAACAAAAGAAACTATGTGTCGAACAGTATTGTGGCCTTATGGATTTTGTAGCAGAAGTGTCTACAGAGATCTTTCAGCTGGCCAAGCAGTCATTTTGCCATCTTCTTTCCAAGGATCTCTTCGCAATATGAGAGAAAGGTACAATGATGCTATGGCTATTGTAACAAAATTTGTGAAACCAGATGTATTTATTACATTTACATGTAATCCACAATGGCCAGAGATTTTTGATCATTTAAAAACTGGACAAACTGCTTCTGATAGACCTGATTTAGTGGCTAGAGTCTTCAAAATTAAACTAACAGCATTAATACATTACATAACCATTAGTAATTTATTTGGAAAGTGTGTGGCTTATGTTTATTCTATATAATTTAAAAAAGAGGCCTTCCACATGTACATCTTCTTTTCATCATTGAAGAAAAAGATAAATTGAATACTGCAGATCGAGTGGTTTCCGCTATTGCAGAACTACCAGATCCACAAAAACATGCAAGACTATATGAAATTGTTACAGGTTGCATGATTCATGGACCATGTGGAGATATCAATCCACAGTCAACATGTATGGAAAATAATAAATGCACAAAATATTTCCCAAAATAATTTGAAGTGAAAACTTTTGCAAATTGTGATGACTATCCATTGTATCGCAGAAGAGAAGGTCAAAATGTAATAATTCGGGGGGGGGGGGGGGGGATGTAGATAACAGATATGTTGTACCATATAATCCTCATTTTCTGATGAAGTACAATGCACACATAAATGTGGCTGCTTGCACTTCAATAAAATCAATTACATATGTGTACAAATATATTTACAAAGGATATGATGCAGCAACTGAGGTGGTGAAAAGTGGACAAAACCAAGAAGAAAATTAGATAGTATATGATGAACTAACATGTCATGTTGATGCTCGCTATGTAAGTGCGCCAGAAGCAATGTGGCTTCTACTGAAATTTGAAATGCATGATCGTTCACATGTAGTATATTGTTTAGCTGTACATCTGCCAAAAAGACACTTAGTTTATTTTAATGCTGGCAATGAAACAAATTGCCTTCAGCCAATCAGGGTGTATCACATTGTAATTGGCTCCAAGCATCTTCGTTTTCTAATTGGTTGCAATCAGATTGACAGTTACATCAGCCAATCAGAAGACGCATGTGCTTGGAGCCTATCTCAATGGGATACACCTCATGGGGGAGTATTCCATTCTGATTGACTGAAGGCAATAGGGCCTTCTGATTGGATTACAAATGACTGAAGCCCATCAGCCAATCATAATGGGATATAGGGATGTATCCCATTCTGATACGCTCACACCGTGGTGCCTTCTGATTGGTTGAAATATGATTGACAGCATTTTCAGCCAATCAGGTGGCGCCATTTCCAAATATTTACCGCTGTGATGAAATAGAATCATGTGGATAGGTTGTAAGATGAGAGGTTGATAAAAGACTAGAGACTTCATCCTCACTTACATGGTCAAAGGATATATAATGGATATTGGAATGGGGAAGGGTAAAGGCAGGGTGCTATGAGTTTATTGAGAGAAGGGTAAGTTAGGGACACATTGAGAGGAGAGTTCTTTATGTATATTTTCATTTTTGTTTTTAAAGTGGCTATTCAAATCTTCAGCCATGAGACAGGAAGGGTCGGGGGTTTGTGGAGGGCAGAGGATGTTGTGAATATATTAATCATGGACCATGTGATTGTGGGTAACCACATGGTTACCAACTATCATCATAACATAGGCCATGATCATCTATTCTGTAGCCAGGCTAATATTAACATTTTGATCAATAGATTGTCACTGAGGAATGCTTTTGACACAAGCCCCCCACCCTCAGGGCTAACATGTGTTCTCTATAGATGATGGGGGTTGCAGCGTGAGACAGTGCCCGTACATTAGTACATTACGAACATTAGTACGGCCGTGGGAGATATAGAGGGAGGCGAGGAGGGTCCATGCTGTGGATGTGTAGTGGAGACCTTTGTGGTGGAGGAGGCACTGCTAGCAGTCAGAGTACTGTGAGTGATGTTGATGCTCAGATGGGTGAGCAGGCTCTGGTTCAACATGGTCTGGAGCTGCCTGACCATGTACACTCCATTAGCTCTTTTTGTAGAGCCTCATCTGGCTGTGGCCCAAAAAAAGCCTGGTGGGAGGGGACGCTGGTCTGGAACCTCCATATAGCATCTCTCTTTTCCTGCATAAGCTCTAGCATTTTCCCAACCGTGGCCTCTAACGGTGGGCATGGAGTTGGAGGTCGGCCGGGCCTGATAGGCTGTGGGAGAAGTGGCAGTTGTGGTGGCCGAGTGAGGAGTTGCTCATGTGCTGGGAGCTGTAGGTTTGTGGGTGGGCCTGGTAGTGGTGGGAGTCACAAAGTCCCTGTGGTGGAAGGAAGAGGTGGTGTTAGTGGTGGTGGTGGAGGACTATTGTGCAAACTAAGGGATGCAGGAATTGCAGCAAATATCTGCTCATGGATCGAGAGCTGACTAAAGGAAAGAAAGCAAAGGGTTGTGATAAATGTAACATACTCCGATAGGACTAATGTGTTAAGTGGGGTTCCTCAGGGTTCAGTATTAGGTCCTCTCCTTTTTAACATATGTATTAATGACTTAGAGGTGGGACTAGAAAGTAGTGTCTCCATTTTTGCTGATGAAACAAAGTTGTGCAAGGTAATTAAATCATATAATGATGTACTTTTCATCCAAAGGGATTTACATAAAATAGAGGAATGGGCATCTAAATGGCAGATACGATTTAATATGAATAAATGTAAAGTTATGCATCTGGGAAGGAAAAATAGACATGCAATTTATAATCTTAATGGAGCAAACATAGGGGTATCAGATATTGAAAGGGATTTGGGAGTACTTGTGGACAACTACCTAGGTAACAGTGCTCAATACAAAGAAGCATCTGCAAAGGCAAATAAAATATTAGCATGTATTAAAAAGGGTATAGAAGCCAGGGAAGCAAATATAATTCTGCCACTATACAAATCCCTAGTACACCCTTAATTGGAATATGGAATACAATTTTGGGCACCCCTTCATGAAAAGGACATTTTAGAGCTGGAAAAGGTACAGAGAAGGCCTACAAAACTAATAAGGGGAATGGAGGGGCTAAGTTATGAAAAAAGCCTAACCAAATTCAGCTTATTTTCTCTAGAAAAATGGCGTCTAAGAGGGTATATGATTACCTTATATAAATACATCCAGGGTCAGTATAAAGATTTGTCAAGGGAGCTCTTTGTGCCAAGAGGTTTTCAACTGACAAGAAGACATCCCTTGAGGTTAGAAGTAAAAATATTCCAACTTAAAGAAAGAAATGGGTTCTTCGCAGTAAGGGTGGTTAATCTGTGGAATTCTCTACTAAAGGAGGTGGTGATAGCGAATTCGATAGATAACTTTAAAAGGGGATTGAATTTATTTTGAATTAAAAAGGACATTCAGGGTTATCCTGGATAATTAGAGAGGGAGTATTGATCCAGGGAGGAAACTGACCATCAGTATTTGGGGTTTGATACTGAAGATCACTTGTTTTTTTTTCTCTTTGCCTTCCTCTGAGTCAATTAATTAACAACTAATTAATTAACAACTAATTCGCATATTCCAGATGAGAGGAGATCTTAAAAGGTTGAATTTGACGGACTGAAAGTCTTTTTTCAACCTCTACACATTGTACACTATGTAACTATGTAAGTATATTCTATTACATGCAAGTTCCATTATATAAATGAACACAATGATTGCCAGGATCGATATAACATCACATATATAGTTGTGAGCGTACGAGTCGTTGCTGACGCTTGCGGGCTCGCGCAGCAAGCCCTCAAGAACTGCGTCCCTCGCGAAGCGAGGGACGCAGTTCCCCGCAAATGCGGGTCCTCCCGAAGCGAGGGCCCGCATTTGCGGTGATGGAGCATCCCAACGTCCCCGCAAATGCGGATCCTCGCGAAGCGAGGGTCCGCATTTGCGGAGGTGGAGGCTCAACGACGGCTGTGTTAACACACACACGACTTTTTAACAAAATAAACCCAACCTTCCAGCCAACAAAAACCCAACAACGTCCCCGCAAATGCGGATCCTCGCGAAGCGAGGGTCCGCATTTGCGGTGGTGGGAGCATCCCAACATCGGCTGTGTTAACACACACATACACAACTTTTTAACAAAAAAAACCTCAAAGTCGCCTCACACCCGCTTACACCCAGACACACACAAGCAAGACTTAACAAAAAAACAGTACAAAAGGCCCCTTACACGCTCTTAACACACATACGCTCGACTTAGAAACAAAGACACTGCGTCGTACACGTAAAAGCTAACCGCGTCTATCGCAAAAAAATACGCCAGCATCGCAACAACATACGGCCATATCGGAAAAAAAAACGGCCGCGAAAGACCCATTCCAACCGCCGCGCATCAAAACATCACAAACACAAGAAATAAACACAACGAACACATAAAAAGCTTACTTACAGCAAGGGGAGGCATCAGGCACCTCCAAAAGTTCATTTACACGTCCATTTAAGTAAAAAAATGAGTTTAAACGGCCGAAAATCGGCTAAGCGAGAGAAAAAATGGCCGCCGAACAAAATGAAAACGAGGCTTCAGACGTAACTACACTGCAGTAACCCGCAAGAATGAAACACATACTATGCGGAACGTACCACAGTCACAGTTAAACACCATTTTGAACACTACTACGCACAAAATGGCGGATGGAATGCAAATTGTAAGCTGGAACGCAAATAGCGCATGCGTATTGCGTGCTAACATTCTGAGGCACTTGAAAGTTTCAAAAAATACTGCCCACTTTCCAGAATTTTCTACAAGGTTATAAATACTGCCTAATTTCCAGAAACTTCTACATTTATACTCAGGTGATGAACAGAGTGACTTCAGAGTTAACTGCTGCTCTTACTTCAGAAGAGAATTGTTTCCTAATTTACTACTTTACACTGTGCAAATTATAACTGAGAGGTAAGCTATAATATATTACATTTTAGTATCAAGACAGCACAAAAAAAAAAAATGAACTATGAAAATGTGATTTCTGTATAGTGACATGTGGCACGCACATTTATGTCTATCATGTATAGTCACATGTCACACACACATGTATGTGTGTAGGCCCACAAAAAAAATAAGGTTCATTTAACAAAAAACAAACAAAACAAGTATTTTTATATAAAAAAAGCCATTTATCTATAGTGACATGTGACACGCACATTTATGGGTATAATTAAACAACTACATTTAAATGACATTAGAAAAAAATAAATTTGGAATATTAAAATATGAGTCATGTATACTGATATGTGACACGCACATATATGTATCATCTATAGTTACATCTCACACACACACATTTATGTGTTTTGGCCAAAACAAAAAATAAGGTTCATTTAACAATTAAAATATGATTCATGTATAGTGATATGTCACACGCACAAAAAAAATTACATTCAACTCTGAAAATGTGCTTCATGTATGTGACATATGTGTGTAGCCGCCAAAAAAAAAATGTTAATTGAAAATAATTACAGAAGTATATTTAAATGACATTAATTTCTTGAAATTCAATATATCACCTAAAGCTGAATCTTTCTACTTCTTTTAATATTCAAACAGACTCTGCATCAACAGCGTCACTCAACAATTTGCACCGTGCATTGTGAAGCACAATCCCTTTTAAATAACACCAACAAAGAAGAACAGGTAAGATAGAACAATACATTACATGCTGAAAAGGCCATGCTTTGCTACATTACAAATAAGAAATATACAATTAACCATTTCACTTTCTTTTTCAAACAGACATTACAAGAAGACCGGCGGATTAAGATTGGCAGGAGGGGACCCTCTGTCATTCGACACTTCAATCAAGGTAAAGTATTAAGTATAAAAAAGAAATGAACCATGAGCCTCATTCAATTGCGAGTTGGCCAATTAAATAGGGCTCTATATAAGCACATAACATATTTTTTAGACAGAACTTTTTAGTTACTGAACTTCTATCCACAATCAAGGTCTTCAATAACTAAAAACTTCTGTCAAAAAATATGTTATGTGCTTATATAGAGCCCTATTCAATTGGTCAAAACGCAATTGATTCAGGACCTAAATATGTTTAATGGCCGAGGGCCTCATTCAAATGTGATTTGCCCATTTCAATAGGGCTCTATATAAGCACAGAGCATATTTTTGAACAGAAGTTTTTAGTTAGTGAAGACCTTGCTTTTGGATACAAGTTCACTAACTAAAAACTTCTGTAAAAAAAGATGCTCTGTGCTCATATTGAGCCAAATTCCATTGCGAAAAACCAAATTCAATGAGGCCCTCACAATATAACAAATCCAGCAACCAAAGGCCCTCATTCAATTGATATTTTGGACAATTCAATAGGGCTCGAAATAAGCACATTTAGAACCCTATTGAATTGGCCAAACTGCAATTGAATGAGGGCCTTTGGTTGCTGGATTTGTTATATTGTGAGGGCCTCATTTATGCAACATATGGTACACACAAAGTGGTACACACAAAACAGGATTGTAACAAACACATAGCAAACTAAATTAATATTCTTTTTCAATGTTTAACAACCTATAAGCCTTACAAAAAACACTACATAAGCATACCAAAAGGGGTGCCCATCAATCAGGATTGTACAAAAACTCACACAAACACATAGCAAACTATATTTATATTTTTATTTAATGTTTAACAGCCTATAAGCATTAGAAAAAAGCCTAAATAAGCATAACAAAAGTGGTGCGCACCAAACAGGATTGTACGAAAACTCACACAAACACATAGCAAACTACATTTAGATTCTTATTTAATGTTTAACAACCTATAAGCATTACAAAAAAGCCTAAATAAGCATAACTAAATTGGTGCGCACCAAACAGGATTCTACGCAAATTCACACAAACACATAGGAAACTAAATTAATATTCTTCTTTAATGTTTAACAACCTATAAGCCTTAGAAAAAAGCCTAAATAAGCATACCAAAAGTGGTGCGCACCAAACTGGATTGTACAAAAACTCACACAAACACATAGCAAACTAAATTAATATTCTTTTTCAATGTTTAACAACCTATAAGACGTACAAAAAAGCCTACATAAGCATACCAAAAAGTGGTGTGCATCAAATAGGATTGTACAAAAACTCACACAAACACATAGCAAACTACATTTACATTCTTAGTTAATGTTTACCAACCTATAAGCCTTAGAAAAAAGCCTAAATAAGTATACCAAAAGTTGTGCGCACCAAATAGGATTGTACGAAAACTCCCACAAACACATACCAAACTACATTTATATTCTTATTTAATGTTTAACAACATATAAGCCTTAGAAAAAAGCCTAAATAAGCATACCAAAAGTGAGGCACACCAAATAGGATTGTAGAAAAACACAGAAATAATGTCATTTTTTCGTTAATACAAAGACATTCAAATAAAATCACTTTTATATTTTTATTTTATAACAGATACTGCGTCAAGAACATCGGACCAGGAGTTTCAACTGAGGACCAGACCAGCGGACGAGGACTTTCCACAGAGGACTACACCATCGGACGAGGACTTTCCACAGAGGACCAGACCATTGGACGAGGACTTTCAACAGAGGACCAGACCATCGGACGAAGGCTTTCAACACAGGACCAACAAAGATCCTGCTTGAAATCAAACTTCAACCAAGGTACAGTATAACAAGTAAAAAAAGAGAAAAATAAATAAATATCTTAGCTTTGCATCGATGTCAACAGAAAATAAAATTTAAAATAAACCACCAGTAACTATAATTGTTACAAAAATATAACTAAAACATTTTTCATCTATCTCTTATTTGTCTTTTAGGGCCAATAATCTTTAACAGTAAATACAAACTTCAATGTAGCCTGAAAAAAAAAATTGCATAGTCCAAAAAAGTCTCAAAACACAGACTCTATACAATTTTTCATTCTAAAATTCCAGTCATAGACCCTCATTTAATTGCCATTTGACAAATTGAATAGTACATAAGGACATAACATATTTTTTAAAATACCTTTTTAGTTAGTGAAACACTTGCTTTTGGATACATGTTTACTAAATAAAAACTTCTTTAAATAATTCTCTGATGGCCTTATTTAGACCTCTATTCAATTGACCGCATTGAAATTGATTAAGTATAAAATGTAAACACACTGTTGATAACAATTTTTCATGAAAACAAACTTAACATCTCAAAATAAACTAATGATACATTATTTTATTTTTACAGATTAACATGGCTGATAACGAGAGTAAACAAGAAAAGAAAAGACGCCAAGCTAGAGAACGACAACAGAGAGCAGACAGCCAGCAGACACCGGAGAAGAAGGAAATTCGACGAGAAAAAGAACGCAAAAGAATTGCAAGCAAAAGACTGTGACCTGCAGAAATTAAAGATATGTCAAAAAAAGCAACAAAGCAAATAAAGGATTTACAACCTGTTGCTCAAACATCAGATGACATTTTACCAGAAAAAATACAACAGATACCAAAAAAAGCAACAAAAAATACAAAGCATTTGGAACCGGTTCATGAAACATTACATGACATTTTACCTCAAAAAATACAACATATACCAAGAAAAGCCACGAAAAAAACAAAGCATTTACAACCTGTTGTTGAAACATTATATGACATTTCACCTGATGAATATGAAAGTCAAAATCCTATAAGTCTTTAGCAGTAGAGGTTCATAGTTGTGGGGACATGACTACTCAATTTCAGTTTTGTGAGGCTTATTATTTTAAACAGGAGAGACCCAGAGATGGCCAATTTAATAGTTGCTGTCAAAAAGGCAAGTTCAAACTTCCAGAAAGGAAAGAATTTCCTCTCTATTTACAAAACATTATGACTGAACCTACTTTTCCAAACTACAAAAATGTTAAAACAAACATAAGATCCTACAATAGTGCCATATCCTTTGCATCTATGGGGGCAACATTAGCTGCTAATGTACCAGGACATGGTCCTTACTGTTTTAAAGTACAAGGACAAATTTATCATCGCACTTCCCATTTACATCCAGAGGAAGGAGATCAAAGAAAATTCGCTCAACTATATGTCCTAGATACAATGGAAGCTGTTGACCAACGTATGCAGATGGAAGAAAATAAAAAATGCTTACACAGTGTTTTTATAGAGCTTAATAACATTATGGACAACAATCCCTACAGTAAAGCTTATAAAAAATTGGCAGAAGTAGAAAATGAACAACTACTTCATGCACAAAGACATCTATTATCAATGCCGAAGGTTAATATGGTGCTTAAAAGAGACAGACATACTGATAAACGTCGTTATAACTTGCCAACATCAAATGAGGTTGCAATGGTGTTTTAGAATGATGAAGGAGAACCACCATTTCAAAGAGACATTCGAATATATCCCAGAAATGAGGAGCAACCGTTCATTAATATGAGTATCTTAAGTCCAAATTTAGATCCAATGACATATCCCATCTTTTTCCCACACGGAGAAGCAGGTTGGCAACCAAAATTAACTCTTCCCAGTTACCCAAATGCTAAAGCCAGAATCCGAAATAATGTTTCTATGCTTGAATTTAAAGTAGCTCAAATTGCCATTCGCAATGTATTTAATCCAATTTTATGTGGTGGAAAACTAACACAGCAATGGATTATTGATTCTTATTTGCAAGTTGAGGCAAATAATTTAAACTTTATCAAATATCAACAAGATAAACTCCGTGTAGAACAATATTCTGGATTAATGGACTATGTTGCTGACGTGGCTACAAGCAGAGACATGACAGCTGGCAAAGCCATCATTTTACCATCTTCCTTTCAAGGATCTCCTCGAAATATGAGAGAAAGATACAATGATGCTATGGCTATTGTCACTAAATTTGGCAAACCCGATTTATTTCTGACATTTACATGTAATCCACAATGGCCAGAAATTACACAAAATCTACTTCTTGGACAAACTGCTTCAGATGGACCAGATTTAGTAGCCAGAGTTTTTAAGATTAAATTAAATGAATTAATACGTGACTTCACTATAAATCAGTTATTTGGCAAATGTCTTGCTTATGTATATACCATTGAATTTCAAAAAAAGAGGCCTTCCACATGCACATCTTCTAATAATACTTCAAGAAAAAGATAAATTAGATACTTCGGACAAAGTGGATGCAGTCATTGTTGCTGAACTACCAGATCCAGAACTATATGGTAGACTATATGAGATTGTTACTCATCGCATGATTCATGGACCCTGTGGTGACCTTAATCCACAATCACCATGTATGGAAAATAATAAATGTTCCAAAGAATTTCCAAAAGATTATAGAGACAAAACCTATGCCAATTGTGATGGATATCCACTTTATAAAAGAAGAGAAGGAGATAGTGCCATTATTCGTGGAAAAAAAGTGGACAATAGATATGTAGTACCCTACAATCCATATTTACTCATGAAGTACAACGCCCACATCAACGTAGAAGCCTGCACTTCCATCAAATATGTCTACAATATATTTACAAAGGTTAAGATGCAGCTACTGTAGTCGTCAAAAGTGCAGACAACCCTGAAAGTAGTGAGTTAGTACATGATGAACTTGCATCTCATGTAGATGCTCGCTATGTCAGTGCGCCAGAAGCTATGTGGCGGCTTCTAAAATTTGAAATGCATGATAGATCACATGCAGTATATAGGTTAGCAGTACATTTGCCACAACGACATTTAGTCTATTTCCATGCTGGAAATGAAATGAATGCATTGGCCCAAAGTTAAGATCGTCACACTACACTAACTGCATGGTTTGAATTAAATGCCACTGATTCTGAAGCAACTGAATACTTATATATTGAAATTCCATATCACTATGTTTTTGTGAATGGATTATGGAGACCAAGAAAAAGCAGAGGCAATAAAATAATTCCAAGAATTTACATAGTCAGTCCAAGAGATGTTGAACGTTTTTGCTTACGGATATTACTTTTAAATGTTCCTGGAGCACAAAGTTTTGAACACTTAAGAACTGTTAATGACATTGTATATGAATCCTTCCATTTAGCTGCAAGACATATAAACTTACTATCTGATGATACAGAATGGGAAAGATGTTTAGAAGAAGCAGCACAATGTCAAATGCCACGACAGATGAGAGAACAATTTGCTTTTATTTGTATCTTCTCAAATGCTCCAAATGCATTAGCTTTGTGGGAGACTTTTAAAAGTAATATGGCTGAAGACTTTATGCGACGATACAATGAACCCATTGCACACTTAAAAGCATTAATGGAAATCCAAGAAGTCTTTTTAACTCATGGATTAAGTTGTGCAAGTTTTAATTTGCCTGATCCAGGTCTTATAGATGACATAAACTTTGAAGACTATGACATTCAACTACAAGCAGAAAGAACAGAAGAAAGACTTGCAACTTTAAATACATTACAATTGCAAGCATTTAATGCCATTAAAAATGCAATAGATGATGACATGGTGACAGAGCGTTATTTCTATCTTGATGGACCTGGCGGATCAGGAAAAACCTATCTGTATAATTTATTAATGAGTTCAGTACGAGCACAAGGTCAAATAGCAATGGCGTTTGCCACTACTGGAATTGCTGCACTTTTGTTAGAAGGTGGAAGAACTGTTCATAGTGGATTTAAACTGCCAGTGCCTATTTTAGAAACTTCTGTGTCAGATATTCACATGACATCATTACAAGCAAAGAAATTGAAGAAATGTAAATTAATTATAATAGATGAGGCCACAATGATGTCATGCTATGCCCTCCAATGTATTGACCGTTTGCTTTGTGAAGTCATGGATAATACTTTTCCATTTGATGGAAAGGTAATGTTGTTAGGTGGCGATTTCAGACAAACATTACCTGTCATTGTACATGGAAATCGAACTGACATTATTGAAACATGTATAAAGTCAAGCACACTATGGAAACATTTTACCCATCATCAACTGAAACAAAATATGAGATCAGAAGGCCAAACTGATTTCAATGATTGGCTTATTAAAATTGGAGAAGGCAGATCAGAAAAAATACCACATTTACCTGACGACACTGTAGAGATCCCACCTCATATGATTTGTCAACAAGATATTATATCGGCTATATTTGAAGGGAGTATAAATAACCAGGAATATTCCGAGCTTGCCAACCAAGTCATACTAACGTGTAAAAATAAGGATGCATTAATACTCAATAATGAAATCTTAAAAAAAATTAATGCGCCACAAAGAAATTATCACAGTGCTGATTCTGTACTTGCTGATGACAATGAAAGTCAGTCCAACTTTTCGACTGAATTCATAAACTCACTAACTCCTTCTGGAATGCCACCACATAAGAAAGGTGCAATTATTATGTTACTGCAAAATATGAACCCCAAAAAAGGACTATGCAATGGGACAAGATTAATTGTTCAACAATTAAAGGACCATTTTATAGATGCTGAAATTTTAACTGGGACCCATAAAGGAGAGAGAGTTTTCATACCAAGAATAGATTTAGCACCAAGTGAAAGTAGTCTCCCTTTTATACTTCAAAGAAGACAATTTCCCATTATTATGGCATTTGCCATGACCATCAATAAATCACAAGGTCAAACATTCAAATCTGTGGGTATTTTCCTGGAAGAAACAGTATTTGCACATGGTCAATTGTACGTTGCGTTGTCACGGTGCAAAAATCCACAGGCTATTAAACTTTACATTGAAAAGAATGAAAGTCAAGGTGATTTATTAGAAGATGGACGTATTTTTACTAAAAACATTGTCTACTATGAAGTACTATAACTTTGCAGTAAAGAAACAAAACACAAGCAAAACACATTTAAAAACATTCAAAAATAATAAACAAGAAACAATTTCAGTCATAATTTATGGAACGACTCTTTATGGATGATTCGACTCACAAAACACTTGCCTTGCAAATATATATATGTGATACTTATGTTAAAATGTTAATTAACTATGTTACTGTTTGTAATGTTACAAGTTGGAAAACAAGATTTTAACTTTCTTTACTTCAACATATTACATAGTTCATGTTAACAGATCCACCACGTTTTAAGACACAATGTAAATATTGTATGTTATGTTAATATTACTCCCTGTATTAAGTTTTATCGACAGTTCATATGGTAATGAAGGAATTTATTTCATTGAGTACATTTTACAGAGAGTTTTTACTGTTTGCCTTCCTTTGCATTCAATGTATATTGAAGTTAACAATTATTCGGATACAAATTGCATGTTAAAAAAACATTGCCTTAAGTTTTAAATATTGAGTACTTTGAAGTTAAACTGTTTTTACATTCAAATGTTAATACTTTCAATACAAAATTATGTTACAATCTTTATTCACTATGTTACTGTTTATACTGTTTCAATTTGTACAAATCTTTTTTACTGTTGAAAATGTACATATATAAGAAACTTGAAGTTTAAAAATATATTATGTCAAGTTTCTTACTTAAATATATTACAAAATTCATGTTACAATTGGGTACCTTTCAAGCTGGGTTTTTACTGTTTGTTTTCATCGGGATTAAATGTAAAATATTGAAGTTAATAATTATTCTGATACAAATTGCATGTTAAAAAACATTACCTCAAGTTTACAATACTGATTAGTTTAAAGTTAAACTGTTTTTACATTCAAATGTTATTAATTTTTATACCAAATTATGTTACAAAATGTGTTCACTATCTTATTGTTTATAATGTTCAAAGTTATATAAATGTTTTGTCAAGTTCCAAAGTTACACAAATAATAAAGTTAAACTTTCACAAAATACTATTTCAAGTTTATTATTTACATATATTACAAAGTTATATTTGCTTTTATTGGGATTTCATGTATATTGAAATTAACAATTCTTCACATACAAATTGCATCTTAACAAACAATTGCCTAAAGTTTACAATAATGATTAATTTCATTTTCAACTGTTCTTACATTAAAAGGTTAATACTTTTAATAGAAAATGTTTCAACACTTATTGTTCACTAAGAGAACATTTTACTAAACTAAACATGTTTTAATATCACAATACTTACAACTGTCACATAGATTTATTTATAACTAAACAACTTTCCAAACATACACATCTCATTGCCGTCATTTTTTGACGGGCAAGTCGCTAGTGGAAAATAAACATGAAAGAAAGTATTTTTCTTTGCCAATTTGCAAGCTTAAGAATGTAGTGCTAATAATTCTAACACCTAACATCACTTTCTCTTTTAATAAAAGTATAGTAGTGTGTGTATATGTGCATTTAAAGTGCTCCACACATGTCTTTAAGCCCTTTGTGAGTCCTCCTTGGAACCCCTAATTTGTGGAGAGACTTTTTACATTTGCGGCCTTGGCAGGGTGGTTAGTGAAGGGGAATTGGAGCAATTGAATAGCGATTTGTGATTTTAGCCATTGAAACTCTTCTGGCCGTGAAAGATTAAAGACTTGGAGGGGCATTAACTTGCAATGATAACCATCACAATGAATCAGAGGCCGGGGCCCATGACCCAGTCGGAGCCAGCAAAAAGGCACCAATTGAATAGCAAAATAAGTTACAGGCTCCATTTCCAGATCTCCCGATGCCTCAATTGAATGAGGCTCATTGTATGTACATGTGATTGCTGTGTGTTCCTATATATCTTTCATTCTGATGTTTAGAACCTGTATGGTTCAATTATTTGCAATTGTATTTGCAATTGTTTGTATTTATAATTTGCGAACAGTGATCATTGCTTTGTATTATGATTGTTAATGGCTCATAACATTATATTGATTCCTGCTGCATTCTGCCATCTGCAGCACAAGATACACATACTCTGCAGAACTTGCTGTGAGGTGTGACATATTAGCCAATCAGTGACCATCTCTCAGAAATATTTTTGACTTGCTGTTGAGACAAGTTCCCTGATAGGCTTGTACACTACACAGCATACCCATCTCTTCAGAGTCTGTATCTACATTTTTTACATGCTGTTGAGACGTGTTCCCTGATAGACTAGTACATTACACAGTACTTGAGAGTCTGTATCTGCATACACTGCAGATACATGGACTATTTTATGTTTACTCATTTTAAATATATCATGTAATTATTACTCATTGTAAAGTGTCAGCTGTGAGTATGTCACACATGTTACATAGTTACATAGTTACATAGTAATTAAGGTTGAAAAAAGACTTTCAGTCCATCAAGTTCAACCTGTTAAGATCTCCTCTGATCTGCAATATGCGGATTAGTTATTAATTAAATTATTGATTAAATAATTATTAATAGTATAGTATTGGAGAATGAATAAAGAGTTAGTCCATCAAGTTCAACCTTTTTAGATCTCTATTGATCTTTTTAATTTGGACTATTTATTATTATTGTTAATTGTTAATTATTGTTAATTGATCCAGAGGAAGGCAAACATAAAAAAAAAAAACCCCATTGAAACTTTGCCAATTGTCTCATAAGGGGAAAAAAAAGCAAAATTCCTTCCTGACCCCAGAAACTGGCGATCAAATTTCTCCCTGGATCAATATTCCTTGCTAGTTATCTAGGATAGCCTTGAATGCCCTCTTTATTCAGAAATATATCTAACCCCTTTTTGAAGTTGTCTATCGAATTCGCTGTCACCACCTCCTTTGGTAGAGAATTCCACAGTTTAACCACCCTAACTGTGAAGAACCCTTTTCTTTGTTTAAGGTGAAATCTTTTTTCCTCTAACCTCAACGGATGTCCTCTTGTCAGTTGAAAATCTCTTGCTACAAAAAGTTCACTTGACAAAGCCTTATATTGACCCTGGATGTATTTAAATAACGTAATCATATCTCCTCTTAGACGCCTTTTTTCTAGCGAAAATAAGTTTAATTTTGCTAGTCTTTCTTCATAACTTAGCCCCTCCATTCCCCTTATTAGTTTTGTAGCCCTTCTCTGTACTTTTTCCAGCTCTAAAATGTCTTTTTTGTGAGGTGGTGCCCAAAATTGTACTCCATATTCCAAATGAGGGCGTATTAGAGATTTGTTTAATGGCAGAATTATATCTTCTTCCCTGGCTTCTATACCCTTCCTAATACATGCTAATATTTTATTTGCCTTTGCAGCCGCTGCTTGGCTTTGAGCGCTGTTACCTAGGTGGTTGTCCACTAGTACTCCCAAATCCCTTTCAATATCTGATACCCCTAGATTTGCTCCATTAAGATTATAGATTGCTTGGCTATTGTTCCTTCCCAAATGCATAACCTTACATTTATTTGTATTAAATCTCATCTGCCATTTAGCCGCCCATTTCTGTAATTTATGCAAATCCTTTTGTAGGGAAAGTACATCATTATCTGATTTTATTACCTTGCACAACTTAGTGTCATCAGCAAAAATGGAGACACTACATTCGAGTCCTACTTCAATGTCATTAATAAATATGTTAAAAAGGAGAGGACCCAATACTGAGCCCTGAGGAACCCCACTTATCACATTAGACCAATCGGAGTATGTTCCATTTACAACAACCCTTTGCTTCCTGTCTTTTAGCCAGCTCTCGATCCATGAGCAGATATTTACTGCAATTCCTGTATCCCTTAGTTTGCTCACTAGTCTTCCATGTGGCACTGTATCAAATGCCTTTGAAAAATCTAAAAAGACTACATCCACTGAGTTGCCCTGATCCAAGTTCCTACTAACCTCCTCATAAAAACTAATTAGATTGGTCTGACACGACCTTTCCTTCATAAATCCATGTTGACTGCTACCTATGATCCTGTTCAAATAGACATATTCTTGTATTCTGTCCCTTATTAACCCTTCTAAAAGCTTTCTAACTACAGAAGTGAGGCTCACTGGTCTATAATTCCCCGGATATGCTCTAGATCCCTTCTTAAATATAGGTATCACCTCTGCTTTTCTCCAGTCATCTGGTAGAGACCCTGTAGTGAGCGAGTCTTTAAAGATTAGATATAATGGTTTGGCTATTACAGAACCCAGCTCCCTCAGTACCCTTGGATGTATTCCATCAGGACCTGGGGCTTTATTAACATTTATTTTCTCCAACCTCTTTTGTATTTCTTCCTGCGTTAACCAATTATTTAGTGAAGGTAGTGTAGCCCCATTATGTTGCAGTGTCCCAACCACTGGTACCTCCCTTGTGTAAACCGACAAAAGGACCTATTTAGCTCATCTGCCTTTTCCTGGTCACTAATTATCAGATGGCCTGTGTCACATTGTAATGGTCCTATCGATTCCTTCCTGGCCTTCTTCCCATTAATATATTTATAAAATATTTTAGGGTTAGTCTTACTTTCCATTGCAACTGACTTCTCATTTTCTATTTTAGCCAGTCTAATAGCCCTTTTGCAAGCCTTGTTGATTTCCTTATAGTCACATAAAGATGCCTCTGTTCCCTCCTTCTTGTATAATTTAAATGCATATTTCTTTTTCATCATCATGATCTTTAAGTCATTGTTAAGCCACATGGGATGTGATTTACTCCTATTTATTTTATTTCCACATGGTACATGCTGATGAGTATGTTTATTTAGTAAGGATTTGAATGTTGTCCATTTATTTTCAGTATTCTTCCCTGTAAGTTCTTTGTCCCAGTCTATATGTTGTATTGCTGCCCGTAGCCCATTAAAGTTAGCCCTTTTAAAATTTTGAGTTTTTGTTGGCCCCTTACAACTTTGTTTTTTGTATTCAATCTCAAATGAGACTGTGTTGTGATCACTGTTCCCCAAGGGTTCCCCTATTTTTACATTTGATATTATATCAATATTACTTGTGATGACTAAATCCAAGATGGCCCCATTTCTAGTAGGTTCTTGTATTACCTGGGCTAGATAATGATCCCTGAGTGTACTCAAGAACCTGCTCCCCTTAGCTGAGCTGCTGGTCTCGTTTATCCAGTTTATATCAGGGTAATTAAAGTCTCCCATTATTAGAACTTGCCCATGCTTAGCTGCATTTCCAATCTGTAACAATAATTGTATTTCCTCACTTTCAGCTAAATTTGGGGGTTTATAGCATACTCCCACCAATATGCATTTAGAATTAGCTCCTCCACTATTTAGCTCAACCCACAAGGATTCAATGATGCCGTTAGTGCCAGCATAAATATCTTCTCTAACTATAGGCTTAAATTCAGGCTTAACATAAAGACAGATCCCTCCTCCTCTTTTACCATTTCCCCTATCTTTCCTAAATAGGTTATAACCATCCAGATTAAAAGTCCAGTCATGAGATTCATCCCACCATGTTTCCGTAATGCCTATTAAGCCCCATTTTTCTTTTACTGCTAATATTTCTAGCTCATCCATTTTCCCAGGCAAACTTCTTGCGTTTGCAATCATACACTTTATGTTGCTATGGCTCTGCTGATGTGAAGTGCCTGCCACTGTATTTGAGGCCCCTATTAATATCTCCCTACTTTCTATTGTAACCCTCCCCCCTTCTCCTCCCCCATGGGTAAATAATTCATCCCTTTCCCTCTCTACCCTATTTACCCCAATACTTCTATATAGTCCCTCCCCCCCACCTACAAGTTTAAAAACTCCCCCAGCCGTTCTACCATCCTATTCCCTAGCACAAAAGCGCCCTCATCATTAAGGTGCAATCCATCCTTGCTATAGAGATTGTACCCAAGTGAGAAGTCAGCCCAGTGCTCTAAAAACCCAAAACCCTCTGCACTGCACCACTTTTTTAGCCACGCATTAACCTCCCTAAGCTCCTTCTGCCTCCCTGGGCTAGCACGTGGCACTGGTAGTATCTCAGAAAATACTACCTTGGAGGTCCTTGCTTTAAGCTTATTCCCTAATTCTCTAAAATCATTCTTTAGGACTCTCCATCTTCCACTAACTTTGTCATTGGTACCAATGTGTACCAAGACCGCCGGTTCATTACCAGCCCCTCCCAATAATTTATCCACCCGATCCACAACATGCCGAACCCGAGCACCCGGGAGACAGCAAACTGTTCGATTGCTGGGATCTGGGTGACAAATTACCCTGTCTACCTTCCTAATAATAGAGTCCCCTACCACCAAAACATGTCTGTTGCTCTGCCTATTCTGCCCTCCCTCTTCTCCAGTAGAGCTGTTCGCCCGGCTGTTAGAGGGAACAGCTCTATCTGGCATTACCATTCCTGAATGGACATCGCCAACAGTTTCACTCAATCTGGCAAATCTGTTGTTGTTTGCCAACTCAGAACTGGCCTGCCTCCTCCTGTACCCTCTGATTCCCCTTCTAACTGTAACCCAGCTACCTCCCTGGCCATCCTCACTAGCCCCAGCTCCTCCCTCCATACTAGGCCCAGCTAAACTGTGCTCCGTGAGCACCAACTCCCTTTCCAGTGGAGCAATATCACTAAGTGCTGCAATTCTCCTCTCCAGATCTTCAATTTGAGCTTCCAAAGAGGCAACATGCTCACACCTGTCACAGAGGTATGGACCCTGGATCATCTGTTCCAGTAGTGCAAACATTTGACAGGATGTACACTGAATAAGGTTGCCACTGGACTGACTCATAATTATTATTATTGTCTACGAAATTTCAGTGGGAAAAATAAAGAATATAATATAATATATTTATATAAAGTTTTCCTCCTTTGCACTATAAATCTGCCCTCCCTTTTCTTTGAAGGCCCTCCTTTTATTTAAACTCCTAGGCTTTTACTAGAATTGCACTTGATACTCAAAATGTTCGCAAGCTCACAAGTTCCCCTTCTCCGGTTTCTATTAACTTCTGCCTTCTCGCCTGGGCACAATTAGTGCACTCTGCAATTAATCAGCCTTTACTTGCAAGGAAAATCCACTTGTAAACAGGCCCCAAACCAGCTCACAAATCCTTTATCCTAGTTTAACAGTCAAGCCACACCCCTCTCACCTGGGCACACTTAGTGCACTCTGCAGTTTATCAGCCTTTACTTTTTAAGGTAAATCCACTTGTAAACAGACCCCAAACCAGCTCACAAACCTTTTATACAAGTTTAACAGTCAAGCCACACCTCTCTCACCTGAGCACAATTAGTGCACTCTGCAGTTTATTAGCCTTTACTTTTTAAGGTAAATCCACTTGTAAAAAATGTGATGCTGCCCACCAATGAGAGTGATATGTAAGCTTCATGGATTTAATTAGAGATAGATTATACAAGATGTGTGTTATCTATGTGTGTGTGGTATACATGTGGTGTACATGTGGGAGTATGTTGTTGGATATGATATTCAACTGGCAAGGAGGCTGGATCTTGTGTGGCCACCAGGCCTGGAGCTCCCACAATGGTCACTGGTGTTATCAAGTCCTTGAGCAACCTCTCCCACTCATTATATGGGATAGTTACTTGGGGGCCACCACTTAGAGCTATCACTGCTGTAGCCTCCTCTTTCATCATCCTCTTCACCTTGGCCTGGCTGTCATCCTAGTGATGCCTTACAGACCTTTCATCCCTATCTGCAAATCTAATCTCAGTAACAGTGGCTGCTACCTCCTTCGCTCCCACTAGAGGAAAATCATTGCAAGCATGGATGACACTGAGGAGGACCACCATCTCCTGAATGAGGATATTGACTGCCTATGGTTTAATATGAGGTGGTGGAATTGTATCAAGAAATGATAGGGGTATTTGTTACTGTCATTTTCATTTTCATTGTTGATTTTAACAGTTTATTATTTCGGACCCTATGATTCCAACTGTATGTTATGAGGGTTCCTGTATATCACATAGGTATGTTGAATCAGGGGATTTGTTTAACCTGAAGACATACTATTATGAAAACATGGATATATTAATTCATTGCCCCCTGTAATGCCCCATATATTATAGATTATTTGTCTATTTACATCAGTGGACTATGAATACTAGATGAACCAAGATTAACTCATATATATATAGATTAGTTTTGCAATTTAATTATTCTATCTTTAAAAAGACTTAATTAATAACTTTAATTACACACTGTGTCTATGAAGACATAACATTTCGGCACCTTATTAAATTGCACTTTATAAGGCATAAACAGAAGTTTATGTGGTTATATTTTGTAATATATTTATAGCACTTTATAAATATCAGCACTTTAATAATTGATACTTTAATAGATGCATTTAAACATTGCTTTAATGTTTGGTAGTTCATTTGAGTGTCATTCATATTATAGAATGTTAAAAATAATGCACTTTTTTTTAAATAGCACTTTAACACAATAGCACTTTATAAATATATTTTTATAATAATTAATTATTTAATATTTTGGATACTTTATCCTGGGTTCTCTATATATAAGACCTAATATATGAGCTTCTTTTAAAATAATCTAAACATGGTTTATTTATTTCTTTAATTAATGATTTAATAATTTTATATTTATTATCTTGGGCATTATAAATTGCATGGATATATAAATAAATAGCCATACAATTTCGAATCTTAATGGAGCAAATCTAGGGGTATCAGATATTGAAAGAGATTTGGGAGTACTTGTGGACAACCACCTAGGTAACAGTGCTCAATGCCAAGAAGCATCTTCAAAGGCAAATAAAATATTAGCATGCATTAAGAAGGGTATAGAAGCAAGGGGAGCAAATATAATTCTGCCACTATACAAATCCCTAGGACGCCCTAATTTGAAATATGGAATACAATTTTGGGCACCACTACATAAAAAGGAAATTTTAGAGCTGGAAAAAGTACAAAGAGCAACAAAACTAATAAGGGGAATGGAGGGGCTAAGTTATGAAGAAAGACTAAAATAATTAAACTTATTTTCTCTAGAAAAAGGCGTCTTTATACCTTATATAAATATACTAGCCACTTGACTGTCAAAAATGATGGCAATAAAATGTGAAGTCTGGCAATGCTGTTTCCCACCCAATGCGATTGTGTTTACCCCTGACGGTATGATCTATTTTTTTTTGTTTTATTTAGTAAATACCCCCTTTATTTAATTTTTTTTGTGTTATTACCTGTATTTTTCCCAATGATCTTCCATATGTATCAAAAAGTACAGCAATTAATTGAATTAGTAGTCAATGTAATTATTGTTAAAACATGCAACATATATCTGTAACAAACTCATAAACCATGTTTTGTTCTATCTTTTTTATTTTTTATTATAACGTATACATGAATATTTGAATACCATGTTTTGTTATATATTTTATATTTTTTATTGTAACATATACATGAATAATGAAATACTGTGTAAACATTTTTGAAACAATCTTTTTCAGTCTTTCAATATTGAATCCAGAGGAAGGCAAACAGTAAAAACCTAAGTGAAACTTAACCAATAGTCTCAGATTTTGGGAAAAAAAAAATTCCTTCTTGACCCCAGATACTGGTGATCGAATTACTCTCTGGATCCTTTCCTTTACAGATAAAGACTGATAAATTGCAGAGTGCACTAATTGTGCCCAGGTGAGAGGGGTGTGGCTTGACTGTTTAACCAGTATAAAAGGTTTGTGAGCTGTTTTGGGGCCTGTTTACAAGTGGATTTTCCTTTACAGATAAAGGCTGATAAATTGCAGAGTGCACTAATTGTGCCCAGGTGAGAGGGGTGTGGCTTAACTGTTTAACTAATATAAAAGGTTTGTGAGCTGTTTTGGGGCCTGTTTACAAGTGGATTTTATCTTACAGATAAAGGCTGATAAAATGCAGAGTGCACTAATTGTGCCCAGGTGAGAAGGCAGAAGTTAGTATAAACGGGGAAGGGGCGAACTTGTGAGCTTGCAAACATTTTCAGTATCAGGTGCAGTTCTAGTGAAGTGTAGGAGATTAAATAGGGGTAGGGACTTCAAAGAAAAGGGAGGGACGATTTATAGTACAAAGGAGGAAAACTTTATACAAATATATTATTTTATATTCTTTATTTTTCCCACTGAAATTTTGTAGACAATAATAATAATTATGAGTCAGTCCAGTGGCAACCTCACTCAGTGTACATCCTGTCATATGTATGCAATACTGGAACAGATGATCCAGGGTCCATACCTCTGTGACAGGTGTGAGCATGTTGCCTCTCTGGAAGCTCAAATTGGAGATCTGGAGCTGAGAATTGCAGCACTTGGAGATATTGCTCCACTGGAAGGGGGGTTGGTGCTCACTGAGCACAGTTTAGCTGGGCCTAGCATGGAGGGCGGAGCTGGGGCTAGTGAGGATGTCCAGGGAGGTAGCTGGGTTACAGTTACCAGGGGAAGCAGGGGGAACAGGAGGAGGCAGGCCAGTTCTGAGTTGGCAAACACCAACAGATTTTTCAGATTGAGTGAAACTGTTGGGGATGTCCATTCAGGAATGGCAATGCCAGATAGAGCTGTTCCCTCTAACAGCCGGGAGAGCAGCTCTACTAGAGGAGTGGGAGGGCAGCATAGGCATGGCAACAGACAAGTTTTGCTTGTAGGGGACTCTATTATTAGGAAGGTAGACAGGGTGATTTGTCACCCAGATCCCAGCAATCGAACAGTTTGCTGTCTCCCGGGTGCTCGGGTTCGTCATGTTATGGATCGGGTAGACAAATTATTGGGAGGGGCTGGAAATGAACCGGCAGTCTTAGTACATATTGGTAACAATGACAAAGTTAGTGGAAGATGGAGTGTCCTAAAGAATGGTTTTAGAGAACTAGGTAATAAATTGAAGGCAAGAACCTCCAAGTAGTATTTTCTGAGAGACTACAAGTGCCACGTGCTAGCCCACGGAGGCAGAAGGAGCTTACGGAGGTTAATGCGTGGCTAAAGATGTGGTGCACTAAGGAGGGGTTTGGGTTTTTAGAGCACTGGGCTGACTTCTCACTTCTGTACAATCTCTACAGTAGGGATGGATTGCACCTTAATGATAAGGGAGCTTTTGCACTAGGGGATAGGATGGTAGAAAGCCTGGAGTAGTTTTTAAACTAGTAGTTGGGGGGAGGGACTAGGTATAAGTAATGGGGTAGAAAGTGTAGAGGGTATAAGGGATGAATTAACACCTCATAGGGGATGAGATGGGGGAGGGGTAGTATAGTCAATAGGGAGGTAGTACTATGTAACTCAAGTACAGTCGCAGGCACTTCAGAACTACAGACTCATAACATAAGGTGTATACTTGCTAATGCCAGAAGCTTGCCAGGAAAAAATGGGAGAGTTAGAATTATTAGCAATTGATGAAAAAGGGGATTTAATAGGCATTACTGAAACGTGGTGGGATGAATCTCATGACTGGACTTTTAATCTGGATGGTTATAACCTATTTAGGAAAGATAGAGGCAATGGTAAATGAGGAGGTAGGGATTTATCTGTATGTTAAGCCTGAATTTAAGCCTATAATCAGAGAAGATATTTATGGTGGACCTAGTGATAAAGTTGAATGTTTGTGGGCAGAGTTAAATAGCAGACCAGCAAATTCCAAAATAATATTAGTAGGAGTATGCTTTAAACCCCCAAATATAGCTGAAAGTGATGAAATACAATTATTGTTACAGATTGAAAATGCAGCTAGGCATGGTCAAGTTTTAATAATGGGAGATTTTAATTACCCTGAAATAAACTGCATAAATGAGACCAGCAGTTCATCTAAGGGGAGCAGGTTCTTGAGTACACTCAGGGATCATTATCTGGCCCAGGTTGTGCAAGAGCCTACTAGAAATTAAGCTATCTTAGACTTACTCATCACAAATAATATTGATATAGTATCTAATGTTGGAATAGGGCAACCTTTAGGAAACAGTGATCACAACACAGTGTCGTTTGAGATTTAATTAAAAAAACAAAATGTTAAGGGGCCAACAAAAACTCTTGAAGGGCAGATTTTAACGGTCTAAGGGCAGCAATACAAAGTATAGACTGGGACAGAGAACTGGCAGGTAAAAACACTGACCACAAGTGGACAACATATGCTGTGTGGGAATAAAAGTAAAAGGAGTAAATCCCATCCAATGTGGCTAAACAATGATTTAAAGATCAAGATACGGAGTAAAAAAACAGGCATTTAAATTATACAAACGAGGGGACAGAGACTGCTTTTCAGTAATACAAGGACATCAACAAGGCTTGCAAAAGGGCGATTAGACTGGCTAAAATAGAAAAATTAATTGAATTAAATGAAAAATTAATTGCAAAAGAGAGTAAGACTAACCCTAAAATATTTTTTAAGTTTATTAATGGGAAGAAAGCGAGGAAGGAAGCTATAGGAACATTACAATGTGACACAGGCCGTCTGATAAGAAAAGGCAGAAGAGCTAAATAGGTTATTTTCTTTGGTATACACAAGGGAGGTACCAGTGGTTGGGACACGACAACAAAATGGGGCTTCACTACCTTTGCCAAATAATTGGCTAACACAGGAAGTAATCCAAAAGAGGTTGGAAAATTTTTGGGCAAGTTTAAAATGTTTATTTAATTTTCTGTAATTATTATTAATTTATAGTTAATCAATGAATGTACGTTAATGAAGAGTACTGCAGATCTCTAAATTCAATATGAAATCTATGCAGTGTAAATAAAAATATATTTTTTATAATGATTACTAATAAATTAATAGACGTAAATTAGTTAATCAATAACTGTCATCAATCCAAAACAAAAAGCCTTAATCCTTTTCTCCTAAAAAAGAGCATCATTAAATTATATAGCTGTAAAGATAATCTTATTGCAGATCAAATGATGCAAAGGTCGCTCTGTGTATTCAGTCAGCTGTAGAGATGTTCAAACTGTAAAATTACATCAAAAGCATTTTAAATGTTTGAATGCAATTAATTCATTAATCGTTAAGAGTATCATGTGTAACTGGCATACATGCAAAACGGAAAGGCCTAAGCATGGATATATTCATAAATAAATGCAGTATAAAATATTAAATGTTGCAGGTTTCATAATATAATGAACTGATATATTAAACTGCTTTGAGGGTCATATGCAGGCAATGAGCAGCAACACAGATATGCAAGTGAAGTGTAAAATGTACATATTTTTTGTGCCATTTAAAAAAAAATTTTTTTTGTAATTATTACTAATTAATAGTTAATAAATGAATGTACGTTAATGAGCAATAATCTAGATATATAATTGCAATATGAAATCTATATTTTTTTATTGCAGTGTAAAATATATATATATATATATATATATATATATATATATATATATATATTGTGATAATGATTACTACTTAATAATTAATAAATTAACAAATATTAATAATGAATTAATCAATTAATACATCTATTAGAAAGAGCTAAACATTAATACATTCATATTAAAGTAAAGGCATTCAAAAATATACAATTGTTTTTTTTGATGATTACTAATTAATAATTCATAAATTAATGAACATTAATTATAAATTAATTAAGGAATACATTTATTAAAAAAGAGCAGTCTAAAATAAAAAATGTTTTGAGAATTATTAATTTTTACATTAATAATTAATCAATGAATAAATATTTTTGAAAGCGATAAGCATTAATGCTGTCATAAAGTGAAGGCAGTGTAAAATATAGGATTGTGCATATTTTTTAAAAAAAATGTATATATATTTTTTTGTAATAATGAATGAATTAATAAATGAATGTACTTTACCTATTTTTAATTAATAGCCAACAATCAATATCCTGAAGAGCTGACAATCTTTTTGGATTTTTTGGCAGCAGAAAATGTCCAGTCAGACTGTCATCACCTGAGGAGAAAGTGTCAGCAATGTGCCAAGTGTGCCCTATATATAGGCTGCGTGCGCAAGACTAAACCGTTGATTTAGACGGGAAAGCCGCCATTTCAGTATGGTAATGTTTTGATTTGCAACTTAGTGTTGTAAAATGGCGGCAATATTCTATGTGTTACGCACCTCACAAGCATTTTCCCTGATTCCTAACAGTATATTTGTGTACCTACATCCCTGGCAAAGTCGTACGTGCCTGGCAATGTTTTGCACGCTTCTGGGTCGTGTAGCCTCGATTTCATTTTTTTCGCCCGCCTTTTTCGCTCTTGCTTAGCCGATTAGCGAGTGCTGAAACTCGGCAAATTTGGCTTCAATTGGCATATAACCTCATTCCCAGATGCCCTGGCTGACCCCCTGTGCTGTGTGTGAATATTTTTTTTTTTTTTTATTGTAGGTTTTTTTGTGTTTTTCAGGTTTTTAAAATGTACGCGGTTCGGCCATTAACGGCATATTTTTCCGTACGGTTTTTTTTTTGCGAAGGGATTCCAAGTTGCAATTTTTTTTTTCTAAGTCCCACATTCCTCAACTGCTTGCAGCCTAATACAATCCCGCGTTTCTTAACTGCTTGGAGCCTAAGGCCTAGGTGCTCATTTCAGCCAATTCCCACTTTTTTCAATTACTCAACCGCTCGGTCAGGCTAAGTCCCATGAGTTTCAATGCCTCAACTGCTCGCCACGCTACACAAGGCATGCAGGCAATGAGTGCCTTTGGCGCTCATCGCCTAAGTACTGTTAGTTTCAATGCCTCAACTGCTCGCTACATGAGGCTCGCCTTTGGAAACTCCACTAAGTCGTACGAGCTCGGAAGACTTCTGTGCCACAACAGCTCGCCTCTCTACGCGAGGCTTGCAAGCATGATGATGAATCGCAGTTTGACAACTATTATATGTGATTCAGTAGTGAAGCTAGTGAATGGAAAGCACAAAAAAAAAGAAAAATTGCGCCACCCCCAGAGGGTGGAGGGGGGGGGGGGAATATTTTATGTTGCAGGGCCCCCTTCGCCATCTTACTCAATATATATATATATATATATATATATATATATATATATATATATATATTAGCAAATTGCCCATCAAAAAATGTTGGCAATGAAATTGTAAGCCAAGCAATGTGAGGCACAATGTGAAGGTTTTGCTTCTCTGAGCACTTTCAGCCAACTGTACGGGCTGCTCATTGCAGGGGTCTTTAAACTGCAAGTTTTGTGCTTAGGAATGCCATGTGTCTCTTTTCCAGAATCTCCCCCTTCCCTCTGTGTTTCTCTTCTGTGTGTCTGCTGACTGTTTGTTTGGTGCGCGCTGACTGCAGTTTGTTTTCTTTTTAAAGTCCTTGCGTGCCTGGCGTTGTTTGTGTAAATGTTACTATCTTGGCTGTCGTGTATTTTCTAAGTCCTGCGTGCATGGCTTTGCTCAGCCTTCTTTTTCATCCAGTTTCAGATCGTTTTCCATTTTTCATCCGCCATTTTTTTTTCGCTTAGCTGATTTTCGAACTAACAAAACACATCAGATAAGGCTTACAATCTCTTGCAACCTCACTCCCAGGCTTCCTGGCTCTCCCCCTCTGCTGTGTGTGAATGTGTTTTTATTTTTATTTAATTTTTTTCCCTGAGCTTGCATGTGTGATGTCGCAGGGCAGTACTGCAAGCTCAGAAGGTTTCAATGCCTCAAAGGCTTCAATGCCTCTGGGCCGCAAACGGCTCGACTCTCTTTGCAAGGCTTGCAAGCGTGATAACAAATTGCAGTTTGACAATTATAATATATATACTAGTGACTTGCCTGTCATAAAATCTTAAGGCTGGGAAAGCTGTTTGTCACACAATGTGAATCTCTGCAACTCTTAACCTTTTAGTTATCTTTAAAGAAGTACCAAAATTATAATAAATGTATTTATTTTTTTAACATGCAACTTGTATTTCAGCAACGGTTAAAAAATTATTTTTCAACAATATTAAGCTTTGTATTTGTGAGCTATGCAGTAATAATATGACAATGGATCAATTTTGTATAAATCAGTATTATAAACTATTGCATATTGCTTTTTAACATGTCTCTTGTATTTCAATGACTGGTAAACTTTTGTAACAATATTAACATTTGTAAATAGTCAGTTATGCATGAGTAATATAACAACTGTTCAACTTAGCATGAATGAGTATAGTAAACCATTACATAATGCTTTGTAACCTGCAACTTGTATTTAAATTATTTAAACCACCAAGTTATTGAAGGCAAACAGAAAACCCCCCAGTAAAACGTATCAAATTGTGTCAAAGAGGGGAAAAAAAATAATTCCTTCCTTACCCCATTAACTGGCAATCAGATTAGTCCCTGGATCAATTCTTTTAATTTAATTACACATTTCAATGTAGCAAGAAATAATCATCCTCCTACTGACATTGACCCTTAATTATATACAATAAAACATTTTTTTCAACCTTGTAAAATACAATTTTACTGGTGCAAACATAGTTACATAGTAATTGAGGTTGAAAAAATACTTTTTGCCCATCAAGTTCAAACTTTTAAGATCTCCTCTGATCTGCAATATGAGGATTAGTTGTTAATTGATCCAGAGGAATGCAAACAAAAAAAAAAAAAAAAACAGTGAAACTTTGCCAATTGTCTCAAATGGGGGGAAAAAAAAATTCCTTCCTGACCCCAGATACTGGCGATCAAATTTCTCCCTGGATCAATACTCCCTCTCTAATTAACCAGGATAACCCTAATTGCCATTTTTAATTAAAAATATATCCAATCTCATTTTAAAGTTATCCGTTGAATTCACTTTCACCACCTCCCTTGGTAGAGAATTCCACATATTAACCACCCTTACTATGAAGAACCCTTTTCTTTCTTTAAGGTGGAATCTTTTTAGTTCTAACCTCAAATGATGTCCTTTTGTCAGTTGAAAACCTCTTGGCACAAAAAGCTCCCTTGACAAATTTTTATACTGACCCTGGATGTATTTATATAGGGTTATTTTTTCTAGAGAAAATAACTTGGATAATCTTTCTTCATAACAAAGCCCCCCCATTCCCCTTATTAGTTTTGTAGCCCTTCTCTGTACTTTTTCCAGTTCTAAAATGTCCTTTTTATGAATTGGTGCCCAAAACTGTACTCCATATTCCAAATGAGGGCATACTAGGGATTTGGATAGTGGCAGAATTATAGCTGCCTCCCTTGCTTCTATACCCTTCTTAATACATGCTAATAGTTTATTTGCCTTTCTAGCTGCTGCTTGGCATTGAGAACTGTTACATAGGTGGTTGTCCACAAGCACTCCCAAATACCTTTCAATATGAGATACCCCTAGATTTGCTTCATTAAGTTTATAGATTGCATGGTTATTTTTCCTTCCCAGATGCATAACCTTATGTTTATTCATATTAAATCTCATCTGCCATTTAATTGCCCATTTCTCTAAATTATGTAAATCCCTTTGGAGGGAAAGTACCTCATTTTCTGATTTAATTACCTTGCACAACTTTGTGTCATCAGCAAAAATGGAGACACTACTTTCCAATCCTACTTCTAAGTCGTTAATAAATATGTTAAAAAGGAGAGGATCTAATACCAGAGAGGAACCCCACTTACCACATTAGTCCAATTCCAGTATGTTCCATTTACAACAACCCTTTGTTTTCTGTCTTTTAGCCAGCTCTCAATCCATGTGCATATATTTACTGCAATTTCTGTATCCCATAATTTGCACAATAGTCTCCCATGTGGCACTGTATCAAAAGCCTTTGCAAAATCTAAAAATACTACATGCACTGAGTTGCCCTGATCCAGGTTCCTACTAACCTACTCATAGAAACTAATTAGGTTTGTCCCTCATAAATCCATGTTGGCTCCTACTTGGAATGCTGTTTGAATAGACATACTCTTGTATATTATCCCTTATTAACACTTCTAAAAGCTTTCCCACTGCAGAAGTGAGGCTTACAGGTCTATAATTCCCCGGATTTGCTCTTGCCTCCTTCTTAAATATAGGTATCACCTCCGATTTTCTCCAGTCATCTGGTAGTGACCCAGTGTTGAGTGAATCTAAAAAAAATAGAAATAATGGATTGGCTATTACAGAAACCAGTTCCCTCAGTACCCTTGGATGTATTCCATCAGGACCCAGGGCTTTATTAACATTTATTTTTTCCAAACTCTTTTGGATTACTTCCTGTGTTAACCAATTATTTGGCAAAGGTAGTGTAGCCCCATTATATTGCCATGTCCCAAACACTGGTACCTCCCTTGTGTATACTGAAGAAAATAACCTATTTAGCTCATCTGAATTTTCTTGGTCACTAATTATCAGACGGCCTGTGTCACATTGTAATGTTCCTATAGCTTCCTTCCTTGCCTTCTTCACATTAATATACTTAAAAAATATTTTAGGGTTAGTCTTACTCTCTTTGGCAATTAATTTTTCATTTTCAATTTTAGCCAGTCGAATTGCCCTTTTGCAAGCCTTGTTGATTTCCTTGTATTCCTGTAAGGCAGTCTCTGTCCCCTCTTGTTTGTATAATTTAAATGCCTGTTTTTTACTCCGTATCTTGATCTTTAAATCATTGTTAAGCCACATTGGATGGGATTTACTCCTTTTACTTTTATTCCCACACGGTATATGACGATGTGTATGTATATTTAGTAAGGATTTAAATGTGGTCCATTTATGTTCAGTATTTTTACCTATCAGTTCTCTGTCCCAGTCTATACTTTGTATTGCTGCCCTTAGACCATTAAAATCTGCCCTTTTAAAATTAAGAGTTTATGTTGGCCCCTTAAAATGAACAGAACCACAGACAGGTTTTGGTTGTAGGGGACTCTTATATTTGCTACCCTTGCTTCTATACCCTTCTTAATACATGCTAATATTTTATATTGCCTTATTTTGCTGCTGCTGCTTGGCTTTGAGCATTGTTACCTAGGTGGTTGTCCACAAGCACTCCCAAATCCCTTTCAATATCTGATACACCTAGATTTGCTCCATTAAGATTACAAATTGCATGGCTATTTTTCCTTCCCAGATGCATAACTTTACATTTATTCGTATTAAATCAAATCTGCCATTTAGATGCCCATTTCTCAATTTTATGTAAATTCCTTTGGAGGGAAAGCATATCATTATCTGATTTAGTTACCTTGCAAAACTTTGTGTCATCAGCGAAAATGGAGACACCACACTCCAATCCTACCTCTAAGTGATTAATAAATATGTTAAAAAGGAGAGGACCTAATACTGAACCCTGGGGAACCCCACTTACCACATTAGTCCAATCGGAGTATGTTCCATTTACAACAAACCTTTGCTTCCTGTCTTTTAGCCAGCTCTCAATCCATGAGCAGATATTTACTGCAATTCTTAGTTTGCACAGTATTCTCCCCTGTGGCACTGTATCAAAAGCCTTTGCAAAATCCAAAAAGACTACATCCACTGATAGCCTGTGTCACATTGTAATGTTCCTATAGCTCCCTTCCTCGCCTTCTTCCCATTAATATATTTAAAAATATTTTAGGGTTAGTCTTAATCTCTTTTACAATTAATTTTTCATTTTCTATTTTAGCCAGTCTAATAGCGCTTTTGCAAGCCTTGTTGATTTACTTGTACTCCCGTAAAGCAGTTTCTGTCCCCTCTTGTTTGTATAATTTAAATGCCTGTTTTTTACTCTGTATCTTGATCTTTAAATCATTGTTAAGCCACACTACTTTTACTTTTATTCCCACATGGTATATGCCGAGGTATATGTATATTTAGTAAGGATTAAAATGTTGTCTATTGATGTTCAGTGTTTTTACCTAACAGTTCTCTGTCCCAGTCTATACTTTGTATTGCTGCTCTTAGACCATTAAAATCTGCCCTTTTAAAAATAAGAGTTTTCGTTGGCCCCTTAAAATTTAGTTTTTTTAATTCAATCTCAAACTACACCATGTTGTGATCACTGTTTCCCAAAGGTTGCCCTATTCCAACATTTGATACTATATCAATATTATTTGTGATGAGTAAATCTAAGATAGCTTAATTTCTAGTGATGTCGCGAACAGTTCGCCCGCAGACTATTCGCGACGATTTTGGCATGTTCGCACTCGCAGCGAACGGCGAACATATGCGCTTTTCGGTTCGCCCCCTATTCTTTATCATTGAGGAAACTTTGACCCTGCACCTCACAGTCAGCAGACACATTCCAGCCAATCAGCAGCATACACTCCCTTCCAGAGCCTTCCATTTGAAGGACAGCAACCCAAAAAGCCCTTTTTAGGGCTAGAACATCATCTATTTTATTTTATAATTTTTTTCTGTGTAATCTAATTGCATATGCCTGCCTGCCAGCGTGTGTGTGTGACAGGCTAACACCTAACAGCTTATATTGTGCTCTGTGAAATAAAACAACACTTTTTTGACTGTAATAGATTGAATAGCAATTGCCTGCCTACAGGCGTGTGTGTGAAGCCTATTGCATCTACTCTACCAACTTTTGCCAGTGCACAGTGATACGTCATATCTGGTGCAACCGTAGTGTACAGTGACATAAAGCAACCCTTTTTTTTCTGTAATCGATTGAATATCAGTTTCCTGCCTACAGGCGTGTGTGTGAAGCCTATTGCATCTACTCAGCCAACTTTTGCCAGTGCACAGTGACACTCATATCTGGTGGCACCTTAGATTGCACGCGCAGTGCCCCAAATTTGAAGTGGGAGGACCGACCAAGCATCTTTTCCCCCGCTTCATCTCCCACTTCCAAAAACCCATGCCATATACACGTCCCCTGATAGAGGACGTAACAGGGATAAAACCGATAGGAATAGTACTACTTAACAGTACACACCTTATAATAACGGAGACAGAGGCAACGCGTATAATCTTCCATGCTGTGCAGTGGAAGCCCCCAGACTCTGACCTGTGTATAATATTCCATGCTGGGCAGTGGAAGCCCCCACACTCTGACCTGTGTATAATATTCCATGTTGGACAGTGGAAGCCTACAGACTCTGACCTGTGTATAATATTCCATGCTGGGCAGTGGAAGCCCCCAGACTCTGACCTGTGTATAATATTCCATGCTGGGCAGTGGAAGCCCCCAGACTCTGACCTGTGTATAATATTCCATGCTGGGCAGTGGAAGCCCCCAGACTCTGGGAGTCTGAAGAAGAGGAGTCAGAGGAGGAAGGTGGCTTTGAGGAGGTGGAAGACCAAACACAGCAGGCGTCCCAGGGGGCTTGTTGTCACCTTTCGGGGACCCTTGGTGGCTGGGTGGAGGAAGAGACCTTCAATGACATCAGTGAGGACAAGGAACGGGACATGGCTAGCTTGGTATCCAACCTTGTGCAAATGGGGAGTTTGCGGTTGTGCAAAGGGACTGTTTGCGGTGCATTAAACGGGGAGATTGGTCTGTTACTGTGAAGCGGGTGTAACCCTTACACTACCTGATCGATACAACATCATACCTGATATTTTAAAGCATGTTATTCCAAACAATTTAGGAATGTTAGGTGATTTATGCCCTTTATGGCTTAAAACCAGGCTCTGCATCAACTATGTAATTTTCCGTGGGAGTTTTGCCATGTATCCCCCTCCGGCATGCCACAGTCCAGGTGTTAGTCTCCTTGAAACAACTTTCCCATCACTATTGTTGCCAGAAAGAGTCCCTGTGGGTTTTGAAGTCTATAGCGGTTCGCCGATGTTCGCAAACATTTGATGAAGTTCGCGTCCGCTGTTCGCAAACGAAAAATTTGATGTTCGCGACATCACTATTAATTTCTAGTAGGCTCTTGTACAACCTGGGCAAGATAAGGATCCCTGAGTGTACTCAAGAATCTGCTCCCCTTAGATGAACTGCTGGTCTAATTTATCCAGTTTATTTCAGGGTAATTAAAATCTCCCATTATTAGAACTTGACCATGCTTAGCTGCATTTTCAATCTGCAACAATAATTGTATTTCCTCACTTTCAGCTATATTTGGGGGTTTATAGCATACTCCTACTAATATTCTTTTGGAATTTGCTGCTCTGCTATTTAACTCTGCCCACAAACATTCAACTTTATCACTAGGTCCACCATAAATATCTTCTCTGACTATAGGCTTAAATTCAGGCTTAACATACAGACAAATCCCTCCTCCTCGTTTACCATTGCCTCCATCTTTCCTAAATAAGTTATAACCATCCAGATTAACAGTCCAGTCATGAGATTCATCCCACCACGTTTCAGTAATGCCTATTAAATCCCCTTTTTCATTAATTGCTAATAATTCTAACTCTCCCATTTTTCCTGGCAAGCTTCTGGCATTAGCAAGCATATACCTTATGTTATGAGTCTGTAGTTCTGAAGTGCCTGCCACTGTACTTGAATTACTTAGTACTGCCTCCCTATTGACTATACTACCCCTCCCCCATCCCCTCCCCCATCCCCTCCCCTATGAGTTGTTAGTTCATCCCTTATACCCTCTACACTTTCTACCCCGTTACTTATATCTAGTCCCTCCCCCCACCTACTAGTTTAAAAACTCCTCCAGCCTTTCTACCATCCTATCCCATACTATAAAAGCTCCCTCATCATTAAGGTGCAATCCATCCCTGCTGTAGAGATTGTACAGAAGTGAGAAGTCAGCCCAGTGCTCTAAAAACCCAAACCCCTCCTTAGTGCACCACATCTTTAGCCACAAATTAACCTCCCTAAGCTACTTCTGCCAACCTGGGCTTGCACGTGGCACTGGTAGTATCTCAGAAAATACTACCTTGGAGGTCCTTGCCTTCAGCCTATTACCTAGTTCTCTAAAATCATTCTTTAGGACACTCCATCTTCCACTGTCATTTTTACAAATATGTACCAAGACCGCTGGTTCATTTCCAGCCCCTCCTAATAATTTGTCGACCCGATCCACAACATGACGAACCTGAGCACCCGGGAGACAGCAAACTGTTCGATTGCTGGGATCTGGGTGACAAATCCCCTGTCTACCTTCCTAATAATAGAGTCCCCTACCACCAAAACCTGCCTGTTGCTCTGCCTAATCTACACTCCCACTCCTCCAGTAGAGCTGTTCTCCCGGCTGTTAGAGGGAACAGCTCTATCTGGCGTTGACATCCCCAACAGTTTCACTCAATCTGGCAAATCTGTTGGTGCTTGCCAACTCAGTATTGGCCTGCCTCCTGCTCCTGTTCTTCCTGCTTCCCCTTCTAACTGTAACCCAGCTACCTCCCTGGAAATCCTCACTAGCCCCAGCTCCATCCTCCATGCTAGGCCCAGCTAAACTGTGCTCCGTGAGCACCAAGCCCCTTTCCAGTGGAATATCAGTATGTGCTGCAATTCTCCTCTCCAGTTCTCCAATCTGAGCTTCCAGAGAGGCCACATGCTCACACCTTTCACAGTGGTATGGACTCTGGATCAACTGTTCCAGTAGTGCATACATATGACAGGATGTCCAAGGAGTGTGGTCGCCAGTGGACTGACTCATAATTACAATTGTTTTTAAAATACTACAATTTGACCCTTTTCTTTGAACGCCCTCTTGTAAACAGTCACACACAAGGCCCAAACGTATATGCAATTTTAACCCAGGTAAAAACACTTCCCTCTCACCTGTACCAAATCACTGCACACAGGGAATAAACCCAATTTACTTGTCTGAGTAAATCAGATGCAGTCACACACAAGGCCCAAACTTATTGTATATGCAAGTTTATATAGGCAAAAACACTCCCCTCTCACCTGTACCAAATCACTGCACACAGGAATAACACACTTTACTTGCCTGAGTAAATCAGATGCAGTCACACACAAGGCCCAAACTTATTGTATATGCAAGCTTATATAGGCAAAATACTCCCCTCTCACCTGTACCAAATCACTGCACACAGGAGATAAACACACTTTACTTGTCTGAGTAAATCAGATGCAGTCACACACACAAGGCCAAAACTTATTGTATATGCAAGTTTATATAGGCAAAAACACTCCCCTCTCACATGCACCAAATCACTGCACACAGGAATAACACACTTTACTTGCCTGAGTAAATCAGATGCAGTCACACACAAGGCCCAAACTTATTGTATATGCAAGCTTATATAGGCAAAAACACTCCCCTCTCACCTGTACCAAATCACTGCACACAGGAGATAAACACACTTTACTTGTTTGAGCAAATCAGATACAGTCACACACTAGGCCCAAACTTACTGTATATGCAAGTTTAAGTTCTACGTCATTAATAAATATGTTAATAAGGAGAGGACCTAATACTGAACCTTTAGGAACCCCACTTAACACATTAGTCCAATCGGAGTATGTTCCATTTACAACAACCCTTTGCTTCCTGTCTTTCAGCCAGCTCTCAATCCATGAGCAGATATTAACTGCAATTCCTGTATCCCTTAGTTTGCTCAAAAGTCTCCCATGAGGCACTATATCAAAAGCCTTTGCAAAATCCAAAAAGACTGCATCCACTGAGTTGCCCTGATCCAAGTTCCTACTAACCTCATCATAGAAACCAATTAGGAAAACTTTAACCTGGAAATGTAAGAAAATGCAAAGTAAATGAACACTTCCAAGACACTGCTTATTTTATTTTTCCACTTGTGTTTTGTTATTTTTGTAGTTCTTGAAAATGGCACATAGAGTACCCTATGTGAAATAGTGGTCCCATAACAAGAGACTGTAAAAGTTCATCCACAGGGTATAACCACTGTTCTCTGTGTTCTTTGCCATTTTAAAGAGTTTCTATTGAATTAGTGGTCCTCTAAAAAGAGTCCAAGTGACATTAAATTTCGTCCTCAAAATAAAACCACTGTTCTCTATGTTTAAAGAACCTCATAGTACACAATGTTTTTGGTAAAAATGCATCCATCCTCTAATAAATCCATAACCCTGACTTGGGTTTTCTTCAATATAAACTTTAAAAATGACATATAATATAAACTGTAAAATGACATGAAAAGCATTTTTAATGTTTGGATTCAATTAATTCATTAATCATTTAAAGTATCATGTTTATTTGGCATACATGCAAAATATAAAGGCTTAAGCATCGATATATTCATAAATAAATGCAGTATAAAATATTCAAAATAGCAGGTGTCATAATCTAATAAAGTTATTTATATATTTTGTCTGCTTTGACGGGCCTATGCCAGGCAAGGAATGAGCAGCAACACAAAATTGTGAAACATTTTTTGTACTGCGGTGTAAAATATCCATGTTTTGAAGGTCCAGAGCATAAGAAATTGGTTAAAGTAAGTGCACTGTGAATTATACAGTGTTTGAGGTCTTTAAGCCTCATAAACTGATTTAAGTAAGTGCACTGTGCAGTAAACACTTTTGGAGGTCTCAGAGCATAATTAACTGATTTAAGTAAATGCTCTGGGTCTTTGAGCATAATCAACTGAGTTAAGTAAGTGCAATGTGCATTAAACACTTTTGGAGGTGTCAGAGCATAATTAACTGATTTAAGTAAGTGCACTGGGACTTTGAGCATAATAAACTGATTTAAGTAAGTGCACTGTGCATGAAACACATTTGGAGGTGTCAGAGCATAATGAACTGATTTAAGTAAGTGCTGTATAAATGTTTTTTTTGTTCTACATTGTCAAACATATATTTTTGAGGTCTCAGATCATAATAAACTGATTTAAGTAAGTGCACTATAAAACATAGATAGATAATATATATATATATATATATATATATATATATATATATATATATATATATATATATATACTAGTGACTTGCCCGTCAAAAATGATGGGGCAATAAAATGTGAAGCCATGGCAATGCTGTTTGAGACATAATTGAAACCGTTTTGTAGTGTGAGGGCCTTCGGCGCTCATTGCCTGCCTCTCCTGTCGTGTACTTTTGGTCCTCTGAGGGAGATATATATTTCTATGTATATGTAATTAAGTAATAATGAATGATTTCTTAAATCAATTAATATACTTTAATTATTTATAATTGATATATGCAGCGAGCAATAGGCTGAAGAGTTAACAATCTGTTTGTATTTTGCATCTGCATAGAATATACATTTTGAGTGTTGGTGCCCTGCTTATAAAGTGTGATGAATTTTTGAAGTGTGCATTCTAAATAGGCTGCGTGCGCGAGGTAAAGCCGTTGGTTTATTGTGTAAAGTGGCATTGTATAGTCGTAATGTTATTACTGTGGTACGCGTCTCTTGAGCATTTTCCGGCTTTTATAATAGTGTATCTTGTAGGTTGTAGTTTGATGTGTAAAGTGCTACGAGTTTTGCAGTGTTTGGCGTGGTCCAGGGTAATTTTTTTCCTCGCTTAGGCAATTTTCGAGGGGCGAAAATCGGCTAAATCGAATTAAATTTGCATTCCACCTCACTCACAGACGTCCTGGCTGTTGCCCTATGCTGTCTGTGATGTTTTTGTAATTTTTTGGGGTGTATTTAGTGTGTTTTAGCAGGTTTTTTGTTCGGTTGCTAATCTCGTAAATGTTTACGTCTCGTATCTTTTTTTTCTAAGTCCTGCGTCTCGTATTTTTTTTCTAAGTCCCGAGTCTTTTATTTTAACGGCTTGCCTCGCCTTGTTTTGCAAGGCTCGCAAGTGATGAGCACAGTCGTACGCACCTCGCAAATCGTGACGACGTCTCGCAGTTTGACAACTATTATATGTGATATATATATATATATTAATCATTAATAATTAATTGTTCCTAAATTAATGTATGTTAATGAGCAGTAATCCAGATATGAAATGGTATATTTTTTGTATTTTTTTTTTTTGAAGTGCAGTGTAAAATATAGAATATTTTTATTTTGATGATTACTAATTAATAAATAAATGTACATTAATAATTAATTAATAAAATAATAAATAGAGTATAAAGAGATAAGCATTTATGTATTAAACATTATAATGTAAATAACATGATCCACATAAACATCTTAGTGCATAGCATCCATGCTATTAATACGTGCACATATGTTACAATAATACTGAAATGTCAATTATTCAACCAGATCATAACAACATTACTGAGGTCCGTGCCGATGTATATAAACACCTCTGCACACAAAAGTCTTTGCTTAGCTGCCATTCATGTGCACGCCTGCATTTCTGTACTCCGAATCCTGAGGTAAATGACAGGGCATATAGACATCTTTTTACATAATTATACACACCTACTAGTTAAATTTGAATGTCTTCATCTTGTTTTGGGTCATTCTTAGGTTTTTCTTTACTAATATATATATTTTTTTTAAATAATAATGAATTAATTTATTAACCAATTAATATACTTTACTTATTTCTAATTAATATCCAGCAATCAATATACTGAAGAGCTAACAATTTCTTTGGATGTTCCGGCAGCAGAAAATGTCCACTCAGATTGTCATCACCTATAGAGAAAGTGTCAGCAATGTGGCAAGTCGGCCCTATATATAGGCTGCGTGCGCGAGACAAAACCGTTTCAGAATAGTAATGTGTAGATTTGCAAGTTAGTGTTGTAAAATGGCATCGATAGTCTATGTGTTAAATGCCTCGCAAGCATTTTACATCCTTCCTAATAGTATATTTGTGTACCTCGTACATTCCTGTCAAAGTTGAATGTCCCTGGCTGGGTTTTGCGCTCCTCGGGGTCGTGTAGCCTTGTTTTCATTTTTTTTCGGCTGCCATTTTTATCTTGCTTAGCCGATTCTTGAATGCCGAAACTCTGCAAATTAGGCTTAAATTTGCAACCTCACTCCCAGACATCCTATCTGTCCCCCCGTGCTGTGTGTAAGTTTTTTTTCTTAGACATTTTTGTTTGTGTTTTTCATGTTTTTTGATTTGCGCGGTTGTATTTGGTATTTTTCCAACCTCGTAAAAAAAAAATCTAAATTCTGCGCCTTGCAATTTTTTTGTCCTACGTTCCCCAACTGCTTGCAGCCTAAGGCAATCACGTGTTTCCTACCTGCTTGAAGGCTAAGTCACGTCTTTTTCAATGCCTCAACAGCTCATTTGTGCCTAAGTCCCGCGTGTTTCAATGCCTCAACTGCTCGCCTCGCTTTGCGAGGCTCGCAGGTGATGAGCGCCAAAGGCGCTCATCACCTAAGTGCTCCAAATTTAAATGCCTAAACTGTTCGCCTCGCTATGCGAGGCTCGCAGCCGATGAGCGCCGAAGGCGCTCTTCGGCTAAGTGCTCCGAGCTCGGAAGTCTTCTGTGCTTCAACAGCTCGCCTGGCTACGCGAGGCTCGGAAACATGATGAAGAATTGCAGTTTGACAATTATGATATGTGATATATATATATATATAGATATATATATACACACACACATAAAAATATATATATACATACACACACGTATATATATATACTAGCGACTTGCCCGTCAAAAAATGACGGCAATGTGATGTATATGTTTGTCAAGTTGTTTAGTTATTAACATATATTTTTGACACTTGTAAGTATTTTAATATGAACGTGTATTTTTGTAAAATGTTGATGTAATGGTTTTTTTAAATGTAATTAGTATCTGAAGAATTGTTAACTTTAATATACATTGAATGAATAGGAAAGCAAAAAGTAAAAAGCCTTCTTTAAACGTCGCAAATTTTAACATGAAGTTTAAACTATATGTAAGCAATAACCATCAAAGTATATATTTTTAAACTTGAACTTTATTTTTTATGTAAGTTTAGAAGTTAACAAAACATTGGTATAATTTTGAACATTATAAACAGGAACATAGTGAATACATTTTGTAACCTAATTTTTTATTAAAAGTATTAACATTTGAATGTAAAAACAATTGACATTTAAATTAATCAGTATTAAAATTCAATTTCTATCAGAATAATTGTTAACTTGAATATACATTGAATGTAGAGTAAGGCATACAGTAAAACTCTTCTTAAAACGTACGTAATTAAAGTAATTTATTACTGAGCACATAAACTGGCGATAAACATTAATGTAGGTAGTAATCTTAAGATAACAGACAATATTTACATTGTGACTTAAAAGGTGCTTGACCTCTTAACATCCACTTTGTAATCTGTTGAATGAAATAACTTGAAAATATATTTTTGAAACTTGTAACATTAGAAACATTAACATAGTGACTTAACATTTTAACATAATTTTTACTAACAATGCAAGGCAAGTATTTTGTGAGGCAAATCATTCATAAACATGACTTCCATTAATTATGACTGAATTAAACAACCAATTGTTATGTATTTTGCAATGCTTTAAAAAAATCTTGGCATCGTTAATTTGTATCCTTCAAAGTTATAGTACTTCATAGTAGACAATGTTTTTAGTAAAAATACGTCCATCTTCTAATAAATCACCTTGACTTTCATTGTTTTCAATGTAAACTTTAATAGCCTGTGGATTTTTGCACCGTGACAACGCAACGTACAATTGACCATGTGCAAAAACTGGTTCTTCCAAGAAAATACCCACAGATTTGAAAGTTTGACCTTGTGATTTATTAATAGTCATGGTAAATGCCATAATAATGGGAAATTGTCTTCTTTGAAGTATAAAAGGGAGACTACTTTCACTTGGTGCTAAATCTATTCTTGGTATGAAAACTCTCTCTCTTTTATGGGTCCCAGTTAAAATTTCAGCATCTATAAAATGGTCCTTTAATTGTTGAACAATTAATCTTGTGCCATTGCATAGGCCTTTTTTGGGGTTCATATTTCGCAGTAACATGATAATTGCACCTTTCTTTAGCTGCAAAATATGTGGTGGCATTCCAGAAGGAGTTAAAGAGTTTATGAATTCAGTCGAAAAGTTAGCCTGACTTTCATTGTCATCAGCAAGTACAGAATCAGCACTGTGATAATTTCTTTGTGGTGCATAATTTTTTTTAAAGATTTCATTATTGAGGATTAATGCATCTTTATTTTTACACGTCAGTATGACTTGGTTGGCAAGCTCGGAATATTCTTCGTTATTTATGCTCCCTTCAAATATAGCCGATATAATATCTTGTTGACAAATCATATGAGGTGGGATCTCTACAGTGTCATCAGGTAAATGTAGTATTTTTTCTGTTCTGCCTTCTCCAATTTTAATAAGCCAATCATTGAAATCAGTTTGGCCTTCTGATCTCATATTTTGTTGCAAATGAAGATGGGTAAAATGTTTCCATACTATACTTGACTTTATACATGTTTCGATAATGTCAGTTCGATTTCCATGTACAACGACAGGTAATGTTTGTCTGAAATCGCCACCCAACAACATTACCTTTCCACCAAATGGAAAAGTATTCTCCATGACTTCACGAAGCAAACGGTCAATACATTGGAGGGCATAGCATGACATCATTGTGGCCTCATCTATTATAATTAATTTACATTTCTTCAATTTCTTTGCTTGTAAGGATGTCATGCGAATATCTGACACAGAATTTTCTAAAATAGGCACTGGCAGTTTAAATCCACTATGAACAGTTCTTCCACCTTCTAATAAAAGTGCAGCAATTCCAGTAGTTGCAAACGCCATTGCTATTTTTCCTTGGGCTCGTACTGAACTCATTAATAAATTGTACAAATATGTTTTTCCTGATCCGCCAGGTCCATCAAGATAGAAATAACGCTCTGTTACCATGTCATCATCTATAGCATTTTTAATGGCATGAAATGCTTGCAATTGTAGTGTATTTAAAGTTGCAAGTCTTTCTTCTGTTCTTTCTGCTTGTAGTTGAATGTCATAGTCTTCAAAGTTAATGTCATCTATAAGACCTGGATCAGGCAAATTAAAACTTGCACAACTTAATCCATGAGTTAAAAAGACTTCTTGGATTTCCATTAACGCTTTTAAGTGTGCAATGGGTTCATTGTATCGTCGCATAAAGTCTTCAGCCATATTACTTTTAAAAGTCTCCCACAAAGCTAATGCATTTGGAGCATTTGAGAAGATACAAATAAAAGCAAATTGTTCTCTCATCTGTCGTGGCATTTGACATTGTGCTGCTTCTTCTAAACATCTTTCCCACTCTGTATCATCAGCGAGTAAGTTTCTATGTCTTGCAGCTAAATGGAAGGATTCATATACAATGTCATTAACAGTTCTTAAGTGTTCAAAACTTTGTGCTCCAGGAACATTTAAAAGTAATATCCGTAAGCAAAAACGTTCCACATCTCTTGGACTGACTGTGTAAATTCTTGGAATAATTTTATTGCCTCTGGTTTTTCTTGGTCTCCATAATCCATTCACAAAAACATAGTGATATGGAATTTCAATATATAAGTATTGTGTTGCTTCAGCATCAGTGGAATTTAATGCAAACCATGCAGTTAGTGTAGTGTGACGATCTTCACTTTGGGCCAATGCATTCATTTCATTTCCAGCATGGAAATAGACTAAATGTCGTTGTGGCAAATGTACTGCTAACCTATATACTGCATGTGATCTATCATGCATTTCAAATTTTAAAAGCCGCCACATAGCTTCTGGCGCACTGACATAGCGAGCATCTACATGAGATGCAAGTTCATCATGTACTAACTCACTACTTTCAGGGTTGTCTGCACTTTTGACGACTACAGTAGCTGCATCGTAACCTTTGTAAATATATTTGTAGACATATTTAATGGATTTGATGGAAGTGCAGGCTTCTACGTTGATGTGGGCGTTGTACTTCATGAGTAAATGTGGATTGTAGGGTACTACATATCTATTGTCCACTTTTTTTCCACGAATAATGGCACTATCTCCTTCTCTTCTTTTATAAAGTGGATATCCATCACAATTGGCATAGGTTTTGTCTCTATAATCTTTTGGAAATTCTTTGGAACATTTATTATTTTCCATACATGGTGATTGTGGATTAAGGTCACCACAGGGTCCATGAATCATGCGATGAGTAACAATCTCATATAGTCTACCATATAGTTCTGGATCTGGTAGTTCAGCAACAATGACTGCATCCACTTTGTCTGAAGTATCTAATTTATCTTTTTCTTGAAGTATTATTAGAAGATGTGCATGTGGAAGGCCTCTTTTTTGAAATTCAATGGTATATACATTAGCAAGACATTTGCCAAATAACTGATTTATAGTGAAGTCACGTATTAATTCATTTAATTTAATCTTAAAAACTCTGGCTACTAAATCTGGTCCATCTGAAGCAGTTTGTCCAAGAAGTAGATTTAGTGTAATTTCTGGCCATTGTGGATTACATGTAAATGTCACAAATAGATCGGGTTTGCCAAATTTTGTCACAATAGCCATAGCATCATTGTATCTTTCTCTCATATTCCGAGGAGATCCTTGAAAGGAAGATGGTAAAATGATGGCTTTGCCAGCTGTCATGTCTCTGCTTGTAGCCACGTCAGCAACATAGTCCATGAGTCCAGAATATTGTTCAACACGGAGTTTATCTTGTTGATATTTGATAAAGTTTAAATTATTTGCCTCAACTTGCAAATATGAATCAATAATCCATTGTTGTGTTAGTTTCCCACCACATAAAATTGGATTAAATACATTGCGAATGGCAATTTGAGCTACTTTAAATTCAAGCATAGAAACATTATTTCGGATTCTGGCTTTAGCATTTGGGTAACTGGGAAGAGTTAATTTTGGTTGCCAACCTGCTTCTCCGTGTGGGAAAAAGATGGGATATGTCATTGGATCTAAATTTGGACTTAAGATACTCATATTAATAAACGGTTGGTCCTCATTTCTAGGATATATTCGAATGTCTCTTTGAAATGGTGGTTCTCCTTCATCATTCTGAAACACCATTGCAACCTCATTTGTTGTTGGCAAGTTATAACGACGTTTATCAGTATGTCTGTCTCTTTTAAGCACCATATTAACCTTCGGCATTGGTAATTGATGTGTTTGTGAATGAAGTAGTTGTTCATTTTCTACTTCTGCCAATTTTTTATAAGCTTTACTGTAGGGATTGTTGTCCATAATGTTATTTAGCTCTATGAAAACAGTGGGTAAGCATTTTTTATTTTCTTCCATCTGCATACGTTGGTCAACATCTTCCATTGTATCTAGGACATATAGTTGAGCGAATTTTCTTTTATTTCCTTCCTCTGGATGTAAATGGGAAGTGCGATGATAAATTTGTCCTTGTACTTTAAAACAGTAAGGACCATGTCCTGGTACATTAGCAGCTAATGTTGCCCCCATGGATGCAAAGGATATGGCACTATTGTAGGATCTTATGTTTGTCTTAAAATTTTTGTAGTTTTGAAAAGTAGGTTCAGTCATAATATTTTGTAAATAAATTGGAAATTCTTTCCTTTCTGGAAGTTTGAACTTGCCTTTTTGACAACAACTAATAAATTGTCCATCTCTGGGTCTCTCCTGTTTAAAATAATAAGCCTCACAAAACTGACATTGAGTAGTCATGTCCCCACAACTATGAACCTCTACTGCTAAAGACTTGAGTAGAGGACAATTTGCAAAGCATATAGGATTTTGACTTTCATATTCATCAGGTGAAATGTCATATAATGTTTCAACAACAGGTTCTAAATGTTTTGTTTTTTTCGTTGCTTTTCTTGGTATATGTTGTATTGTTTGAGGTAAAATGTCATGTAATGTTTCATGAAACGGTTCTAAATGCTTTGTTTTCTTTGTTGCTTTTTTTGGTATCTCTTGTATTTTTTCTGGTAAAATGTCAGCTGATGTTTGAGCAACAGGTTGTAAATGCTTTATTTTCTTTGTTGTTTTTTTTGACATATCTTTAATTTCTGCAAGTGACAGTCTTTTGCTTGCAATTCTTTTGCGTTCTTTTTCTCGTCGAATTTCCTTCTTCTCCGGTGTCTGCTGGCTGTCTGCTCTCTGTCGTCGTTCTCTAGCTTGGCGTCTTTTCTTTTCTTGTTTACTCTCGTTATCAGCCATGTTAATCTGTAAAAATAAAATAATGTACCATTAGTTTATTTTGAGATGTTAAGTTGTTTTTCATGACAAATAGTTATCAATAGTGTGTTAACATTTTATACTTAATCAATTTCAATGCGGTCAATTGAATAAAAGTCTAAATAAGGCCATCAGATAATTATTTAAAGAAATTTTTATTTATTAAACATGTATCCAAAAGCAAGTGTTTCAGTAACTAAAAAGGTATTTTCAAAAAGATGTTATGTCCTTATTTACAGCACTATTCAATTTGTCAAATGGCAATTAAATTAGGGTTTAGGACTGGAATGTTACAATGACAAATTGTATAGATTCTGTGTTTTTAGACTTTTTTGGACTATGCCAATTTATTTTTTAAGTTTACATTGAAGTTTGTATTTAGTGTTAAAGATTATTGGCCCTAAAAGACAAATAAGAGATAGATGATAGATATTACTTTTTATACTGTACCTTGGTTGAAGTTTGATTTGAAGCAGAATCTTTGTTGGTCCTGTGTTGAAAGCCTTCGTCTGATGGTCTGGTCCTGTGTTGAAAGTCCTCGTCCAATCGTCTGGTCCTCTGTTGAAAGTCCTCGTCCGATGGTGTAGTCCTCTGTTGAAAGTCCTCGTCCAATGGTCTGGTCCTCTGTTGAAAGTCCTCGTCCACTGGTGTGGTCCTCAGTTGAAACTCCTGTTCCGATGTTCTTGACGCAGTATCTGATATAAAATAAAAATGAAAATGTAATTTTATTTGAATGTATTTGTATGAACTAAAAAATGACATTATTTCTTTGTTTTTCTACAATCCCGTTTGGTGTCCACCACTTTTGGTATGCTTATTTAGGCCTTTTTCTAAGGCTTATAGATTGTTAAACATAAAATAAGTATCTAAATGTACTTTGGTATGTGTTTGTGTGAGTTTTCATACAATCCTGTTTGGTGCGCACCACTGTTGGTATGCTTATTTAGGCTTCTTTCTAAGGCTTATAGGTTGTTAAACATAAAATAAGAATGTAAATGTAGTTTGCTATGTGTTTGTGTGAGTTTTCATACAATCCTGTTTGATGCGCACCGCTGATGGTATGCTTATTAATGTTGTTTTGTAATGCTAATAGGTTGTTAAACATAAAATAAGAATCTAAATGTAGTTTGCTATGTGTTTGTGTGAGTTTTCATACAATCCTGTTTGGTGCGCACCACTGTTGGTATGCTTATTTAGGCTTCTTTCTAAGGCTTATAGGTTGTTAAACATTAAATAAGAATCTAAATGTAGTTTGCTATGTGTTTGTGTGAGTTTTCATACAATCCTTTTGATGCGCACCACTGTTGGTATGCTTATTAATGTAGTTTTGTAATGCTAATAGGTTGTTAAACATAAAATAAGAATCTAAATGTAGTTTGCTATGTGTTTGTGTGAGTTTTCATACAATCCTTTTGGTGGGCACCAATGTTGGTATGCTTATTTAGGCTTCTTTCTAAGGCTTATAGGTTGTTAAAGATTAAAATAAGAATTTAAATGTAGTTTGCTATGTGTTTGTGTGAGTTTTCGTACAATCCTGTTTGATGGGCACCACTTTTGTTATACTTATGTAGTGTTTTTTCTAATGGTTATAGGTTGTTAAACAAAAAGAATATAAATGTAGTTTGCTATGTGTTTGTTACAATCCTGTTTTGTGTGTACCAGTTTGTGTGTACCATATGTTGCATACTTTGGCCCTCATTCAATTGCAGTTTGGCCAATTCAATAGGGTTCTAAATGTGCTTATTTGGAGCCCTATTGAATTGTCCAAAATATCAATTGAATGAGGGCCTTTGTTTGCTGGATTTGTTATATTGTGAGGGCCTCATTGAATTTGGTTTTTCAATAGGGCTCTATATAAGCACAGAGCATATTTTTGAACAGAAATTTTTAGTGAAATTGAGCCAAATGTGCTTATATAGAGCCCTATTGAAATGGGCAAATCACATTTGAATGAGGCCCTCGGCCATTAAACATATTTAGGTCCTGAATCAATTGCGTTTTGACCAATTGAATAGGGCTCTATATAAGCACATAAAATATTTTTTGACAGAAGTTTTTAGTTAGTGAAGACCTATTATGTGCTTATATAAAGCCCTATTCAATTAGCCAACTCACAATTGAATAAGGCTCATGGTTCGGTTTTTTTTTATACTTAATACTTTACCTTGATTGAAGTGTGGAATGACAGAGGATCCCCTCCTGCCAATCTTAATCCGCCGGTCTTCTTGTAGTGTCTGTTTGAAAAATAAAGTGAAATAGTGAATTATAGAATTTTTTATTTGTATTTAACAAACCATGGCCTTTTCAGCATTTAAAGTATTTTTGTATCTTACCTCTTCTTCTTTGTTGGTGTTCTTTAAAAGGGATTGTGCTTCACAGTGCACGGTGCAAATTGTTGAGAGACGCTGTTGATGCAGAGTCTGTTTGAATATTAAAAAAAGTAGAAAGATTGAGTTTTAGGTGATCTATTAAATTGCAGTAAATTAATTTCATTGAAATATACTTCTGTAATTAATTTGAATTAACATTATTTTTTGGTGGGGTCTACACACATATGTCAGATACATGAAGCACATTTCCATAGTTGAAAGTAATTTTTTTGTGTGCGTGTGACATATCACTATACATGAATCATATTTTAATTGTTAAATTAACCTTATTTTTTTTTTTGGCCAACATACATAAATGTGTGTGTGACATGTGACTATAGATGATACACATATATGTGCGTGTCACATATCAGTATACATGACTCATATTTTAATAGTATTTTAATAGTCCCAACTTATTTTTTTCTAATGTAATTTAAATGTAGTTGTTTAATTGGTTTGTTGCAGGGGCAATACACATAAATGTGCGTGTGACATGTCACTATACATTATACACATAAATGTGCGTGTCACATGTCACTATACATTATACACATAAATGTGCGTGTCACATGTCACTATACATTATACGCATAAATGTGCGTGTCACTTGTCACTATACATTATACGCATATATGTGCGTGTCACTTGTCAGTATACATTATACGCATATATGTGCGTGTCACATGTCAGTATACATAAACCTCTTTGTCTTTAATTTTTTTTTTTATGTCCTGTCTTGATAATAAAATGTAATATATTATAGCTTACCTCTCAGTTGTAATTTGCACAATGCAAAGTAGGAAATTAGGAAAGAATTATCTTCTCAAGTTTTAGCAGCAGTTATCTCAGAAGTCACTCTGTTCATCACCTGAGGAGAAATGTATTTTTCTCTGTCAAATAGGCAGTATTTATAAACTTGTAGAACATTCTGGAAAGTTAGACCGTTAGAACGCAATACGCATGCGCTATTTGCGTTCCAGCTTACAATTTGCGTTCCATCCGCCATTTTGTGCGTAGTAGTTGTTAAAATGGTGTTTAATATGAGTGTGATCCGTTCCGCATAGTATGTGTTTCATTATTGCGAGTAAGTGTATTGTAGTTACGACTGGAGCCTCGTTTTCGTTTTGTTCGGCGGCCATTTTTTCTCTCGCTTAGCTGATTTTCGGCCGTTTAAACTCTTTGTTTTGGACTTAAATGGACGTGTAAATGAAGTTTTGGAGGTGCTGGATGCCCCCCCGTGCTGTAAGTAAGCTTTTTATGTGTTTGTTGTGTTTATTTCTTCTGTTTGTGATGTTTTGATGCGCGGCGGTTGGAATGGGTCTTTCGCGGCCGTATTTTTTTCCGATGCGGCCGTATTTTGTTGCGATGTTGCCGTATTTTTTTGCGATATACGCAGTTAGCTTTTACGTGTACGACGCAGTGTATTTTTTCTAAGTCGTGCGTATGTGTGTTAAGAGCGTGTGAAGGGCCTTTTTTACTGTTTTTTTGTTAAGTCTTGGGTCTGTGTGTCTGGGTGTAAGCGGGTGTGAGGCGACTTTGAGTTTTTTTTTGTTATGAAGTTGTGTGTGTGTGTATGTGTGTGTTAACACAGCCGATGTTGGGATGCTCCCACCACCGCAAATGCGGACCCTCGCTTCGCGAGGATCCGCATTTGCGGGGACGTTGTTGGGTTTTTGTTGGCTGGGCGGTTGGGTTTATTCTGTTAAAAAGTCGTGTGTGTGTATGTGTGTGTTAACACAGCCGACGTTGAGCCTCCACCACCGCAAATGCGGGCCCTCGCTTCGCGAGGACCCGCATTTGCGGGGAACTGCGTCCCTCGCTTCGCGAGGGCCGCAGTTCTTGCGGGCTCGCTACGCGAGCCCGCAAGCGTGAGCAACGACTCGTACGCTCACAACTATATATGTGATATATATACATATATATATATACATTTACATGGGGCTCATATTTTGGTGTGCCTCACAAGATGGCTAAAGGCCCTATTATAGACAAACTCATTCCATAATAAAGTTATGTCCCACCATGGAGGGCTATGGTATGCCTCACAACCTAGCTACATTGCAATAGCCTTACTAAAATATGTGACATAGCACAAAAAAATATCTCAGGGCATAAGGCTTAATCTATTTCCACCATATATATGCATAAGTGTATAGCTGATGCACGGATCGCTGACAAAATGTATAATGAGTAACATGATCCACATAAATATCTTAATGCATAGCATCCATGCTATTAATATGTGCACATATGTTACGATAATACTGAAGTGTCAATTATTCAACCAGATCATAAGAGCATTACTGAGATCTGTGCCGATGTATAAAAACACCTCTGCACACAAAAGTCTTTGCTTAGCTGCCGTTCATGTGCATGCCTGCATTACTGTACTCCGAATCCTGAGGTAAATGACAATGCTTATAGACATATTTTTACATAATTATACACACCTGGTAGTTAAATTTGCATGTCTTGGTCTTGTTTTGGGTCATACTGAGGTAAGTGACACTGCACAGAAACATCTCAGCACATAAGCCTTAATGCATTCCGCCAATCAAATGCAAACAAGTATAACTGATTGCATCAGATCTCAATAAAACACCTGCCATTAATATGTGCACATTTATTACTATTATGCTGAATAACAAACAAATTCTTAGGGTAGAAAATAATGTTTATAAATATTCATGCAGGTACTGTATATATATATATATATATATATATATATATATATATATACACAAATAAAGGTAAGTCAGAAGCACTCATCAGAGAACGAACCAACCTTAATAGGTTAGTTCTACAGCCATGATAAGCCACTCTGAGAGCAACCTTTTTTAGCTGACTTGTGCCCTTCACAGGGAGAAATATCCTGAAGTATATCAGTCTGGTCCCACTCAAAAGAGTGACCCAACCCCAAAATACCAGTCAATTCTACCCTGAACAGGAGAAACAGCAAACACCAGACGCGTTTCGGCCTTTATGGGCCTCGTCAGTGAGGTGCAGCTGAACTCCCTAAGGCACAGTGAGCAAGGGGTCCACGTCTGGAGTCCCCTATTACCCTTAGGGAGACTAAACCCTAAGGGTAATTTGCATAAACAAAGAAAGGTAAGTCAGAGGCACTCATCAGAGAACAAACCAACCTTAATAGGTTAGTTCTATAGCCATGATAAGCCACTCTGAGAGCAACCTCTTAAAGCTCACTTGTGCCCTTCACAGGGAGAAATATAATGAAGTATATCAGTCTGGTCCCACTCAAAAGAGTGACCCAACCCCAAAATACCAGTCAATTCTACCCTGAACAGGAGAAACAGCAAACACCAGACGCGTTTCGGCCTTTATGGGCCTCGTCAGTGAGGTGCAGCTGAACTCCCTAAGGCACAGTGAGCAAGGGGTCCACGTCTGGAGTCCCCTATTACCCTTAGGGAGACTAAACCCTAAGGGTAATTTGCATAAACAAAGAAAGGTAAGTCAGAGGCACTCATCAGAGAACAAACCAACCTTAATAGGTTAGTTCTATAGCCATGATAAGCCACTCTGAGAGCAACCTCTTAAAGCTCACTTGTGCCCTTCACAGGGAGAAATATAATGAAGTATATCAGTCTGGTCCCACTCAAAAGAGTGACCCAGCCCCGAAATACCAGGCAATTCTACCCTGAACAGGAGAAACAGCAAACCCCAGACACAGGGTTTTATGAGGAGGTTAGTAGGAGCTTGGATCAGGGCAACTCAGTGGATGTAGTCTTTTTAGATTTTTCAAAGGCATTTGATACAGTGGAAGACTAGTGAGCAAACTAAGGGATACAGGAATTGCAGTAAATCATGGATCGAGAGCTGGCTAAAAGACAGGAAGCAAAGGGTTGTTGTGAATGGAACATACTCCGATTGGTCTAATGTGATAAGTGGGGTTCCTCAAGGTTCAGTATTAGGTCCTCTCCTTTTTAACATATTTATTAATGACATTGAAGTAGGACTCAAATGTAGTGTCTCCATTTTTGCTGATGACACTAAGTTGTGCAAGGTAATAAAATCAGATAATGATGTACTTTCCCTACAAAAGGATTTGCATAAATTAGAGAAATGGGCAGCTAAATGGCAGATGAGATTTAATACAAATAAATGTAAGGTTATGCATTTGGGAAAGAACAATAGCCAAGCAATCTATAATCTTAATGGAGCAAATCTAGGGGTATCAGATATTGAAAGGGATTTGGAAGTACTAGTGGACAACCACCTAGGTAACAGGGCTCAAAGCCAAGCAGCGGCTGCAAAGGCAAATAAAATATTAGCATGTATTAGGAAGGGTATAGAAGCCAGGGAAGAAGATATAATTCTGCCACTATACAAATCTCTAGTACGTCCTCATTTGGAATATGGAGTACAATTTTGGGCACCACCTCATAACAAAGACATTTTAGAGCTGGAAAAAGGACAGAGAAGGGCTACAAAACTAATAAGGGGAATGGAGGGGCTAAGTTATGACGAAAGACTAACCAAATGAAACTTATTTTCGGTAGAAAAAAGGCGTCTAAGAGGAGATATGATTACGTTATATAAATACATCCAGGGTCAATATAAGGCTTTGTCAAGTGAACTTTTTGTAGCAAGAGATTTTCAACTGACAAGAGGACATCCTTTGAGGTTAGAGGAAAAAAGATTTCACCTTAAACAAAGAAAAGGGTTCTTCACAGTTAGGGTGGTTAAACTGTGGAATTCTCTACCAAAGGAGGTGGTGACAGCGAATTCGATAGACAACTTCAAAAAGGGGTTAGATATATTTTTAAATAAAGAGGGCATTCAAGGCTATCCTAGATAACTAGCAAAGGAATATTGATCCACGGAGTAATTTGATCGCCAGTTCTGGTGTCAGGAAGACATTTTTGCGTTTTTTTCCCTTATGAGACAATTGGCAAAGTTTCAATGTTTTTTTTTTTCTGTTTGCCTTCCTCTGGATCAAATAACAATTAACAAATAATAATAAATAGTCCACATTAAAAAGATCAATAGAGATCTAAAAAGGTTGAACTTGATGGACTAACTCTTTATTCATCCTCCAATACTATACATAATTATTTAATCAATAATTTAATTAATAACTATTCCGCATATTGCAGATCAGAGGAGATCTTAACAGGTTGAACTTGATGGACTGAAAGTCTTTTTTCAACCTTAATTACTATGGCCCTCATTCAATTGCAATGTTGCAAATTGCATAGGGGTCTAAATAAGCACATCACATATATTTTTTTAAGAAGTTTTTAGTTATTAATTATCTATCCAAAAGCACGGTTTTCACTAACTAAAAACTTCTTAAAAAAATATATATTATGTGCTTATTTAGAGCCGTATTCAATTTGCAAAATAGCAATTGAATGAGGGCCTATGTAATTATGTAACGTTTTGGCCTTTATGGGCCTCGTCAGTGAGGTGCAGCTGAACTCCCTAAGGCACAGTGAGCAAGGGGTCCACGTCTGGAGTCCCCTATTACCCTTAGGGAGACTAAACCCCAAGGGTAATTTGCATAAACAAAAAAAGGTAAGTCAGAGGCACTCATCAGAGAACAAACCAACCTTAATAGGTTAGTTCTATAGCCATGATAAGCCACTCAGAGAGCAACCTCTTTTAGCTCACTTGTGCCCTTCACAGGGAGAAATATCCTGAAGTATATTAGTCTGGTCCCACTCAAAAGCGTGACCCAGCCCCGAAAATACCAGGCAATTCTACACTGAACAGGAGAAACAGCAAACCCCAGACACGTTTTGGCCTTTATGGGCCTCGTCAGTGAGGTGCAGCTGAACTCCCTAAGGCACAGTCCCTTTTTTTAGATATTTTTTATTTTCAACAATACAACAAGACAAACAATAAAAGACATCAACAATACAAAATATACAGTTTTTACATTTATGACGAACATTAAAAGACATCAACAATATTACAGGTTTACAGTCTTTATTACATGCTTTTTTTTTTTTTTTTAATCAGTTTGTGAGCTTAATTAACTTGGGATTTAAGCATAATAATAAACGAGCGAGAGAGATAACTTAAGGAGGTGAGAAGAGAGAGCCCAGACTGTCTGAACCAGTACACTTATATTTATAAGATCTGAACCAAACCTTAGTTTCCAATTCTAGACCAAGTACTTTCTCCCATTTTATGATCTTATTTGTCTTATTATTATGTTTATAATGTTTTAAGATTTTGATACACTTAGGCCCTCAATCAAATGCGATTTGGCCAATTGAATAGGGCTCTAAATAAGCACATAGCGTATTTTTTTAAAGAAGTTTTTAGTTAGTGAAAACCTTTCTTTTGGATAGATGCTTACTAACTAAAAAAATCTTTAAAACAAATATGTTGTGTGCTTACTTAGAGCCCTATTCAATTGGCCAAATTGCAATTGAATGAGGGCCTTAGTTATCAACTTTTTACTTTCCTTGTCGAGAATCAAGTTTTCAAAAACCGATATGGGTTTATCAATATTTTCAGAAAATTGTAATTTCTGTAAAACCTTTTTAATTTATAGATATTGTAACCACTGGTCTCTCATAGATTACTTGTCTGGACTAGAAACTGGAAGGTTTTTAGCGTAGATACTTGATATAAGTTGCGAACAACCCTAAAGTCCCAATGGTCCCAATCTATTTTTTTTGTTGACATTATTGTATATAATATTTTTAAGGGTGTGTTTGGCGACGGAAAATTCACAAGATTCAGTTGAGAGTTTATTCTGTACCATTGTGTGGTAAAAATTTGAACCATCATAGGTAACTTGTTTGTTACTTTTTTATCCACCCTTTATTCCAAAAGAGACCGCTTAGAGAAATTGCCTCAGAAAGAACACTTTCTATTTCCAAAACATTTGGCTTGTTGCTACTTATAGAAATGTTCAGAATATGAGTTAAACATATAGCTCTGTGATATTCAAAGATATCTGGTGAGAACAAACCTCCTTTAGCAAAGTCTCTAGAGACAATAACCCTTTTCAGCCTTTGGCATTTGTCCCTATAGATAAATCTGTCCAGTAGTCTTTGGAATTTACTTAGTTGATATTTCAGAATTTTCAGAGGGATACATCTCATGATAGATGTTAGTTTTGGCAGGATTGACATTTTAATGGTGGCAATTCTGCCTTACCATGAGAAGTTAAGTTTCCTCCACTCTGATAAGAGTTTAGAAATTTTAATGCAAAGAGGATCTAAGTTTTCTTTAAGTATATTATTTAAATTTGATGTAAATTTAACCCCTAAGTGCGAGAAGGAATTACCGGTATATTGTCAATTGTACCGAAACTTCTCTTTTAATATATTGTGTTTTCTTATCAATATACATGTGTAATACTTCTGATTTAGACAGACACATTTTATAATATGATACAAAACCATATTCTGATACTCCTTGGGTCCCTTGAAGAACTAGCTTCCTTGCCAGTCCAGATAGACAGATTCTAAAAGAGAGGAAAAGTGGAAAGCTGCTACCTGTTTTCCTTCTAATATGCAAGCTATGGCACGACGACCATTGCATGCTGCAGAACAGTGCGCGGTCATCAGGACGCCGAGAACTACGCTCTGATGACGCTCTGTGCTCCAGCCTGCACCCCATCTGCCCCATTTCATATTTACTGGACCTGCTTGCTGGAGGCTGCCAAGAAAAAGGTAAGAGGCTGACAGTGTGCCATGTGGGACTGACATGTGTCACTAGGAGCATATTGTATGTAATGTCACTTTTATGTAATGTCACTGTATGCATGTGTCACGAGGAGCATTTTTCCTTGCATGTTTATCATCATATGTAGTGATAAACATGCAATGCAACATGCTCCTAGTGACACATGCCAGTCCCACATGGCACACTGTCTGCCCCTTACCTTAGCCTTGGCAGCCTCCAGCAAGCAGGTCCAGTAAATATGAGATGGGGCAGATGGGGTGCAGGCTGGAGCACAGAGCGTCATCAGAGCGCAGTTCTCTGGCGCCCTGATGACGACGCGATGTCCTCCAGCGTGCAAAGGACGTGCCACAGCAAGCCGTAATTCCTCCTCCAGTATCTCAGCTGCAGAATCAATGCAGGTTGGTGGAGCATGCAGGCCTCTAACACCAAGGATCGAGACTTCAGAAGCAGTAATCATGTATGCTTGGATTATGGTCACTCTGGACATTTTTTGCAATTTATATTCTTAATGGAGCAATTCTATGGTTATCAGATATTGAAAGGTGATTGGGGAGTACTTGGGGACAACCAGCTAGGTAACTGTGATCAATTCCAAGCAGCATCTGCAAAGGCAAGTAAAATATTAGCATGTATTAAGAAGGATATAGAAGTAAGGGTAGCAAATATAATTCTGCCACTATACAAATCCCTAGTATGCCCTCATTTGGAAAATGGAGTACAATTTTGGGTGCCACTACATAAAAAGGACATTTTTGAGCTGGAAAAAGTACAGAAAAGGGCATCAAAGCTAATAAGGGAAATGGAGGGGCTAAGTTCTGAAGAAAGACTAAAACAATTAAACTTATTTTCTCTAGAAAAAAGGTGTCTAAGACTTTGTCAGGTGAACTTTTTGTATCAAGAGGTTTTCAGCTGACAAGGAGACATCCTTTGAGATTAGAAGTAAAACGATTTCACCTTAAAGAAAGAGAAGGGTTCTTCACAATAAGGGTTGTTAATCTTCTCTACCAAGGGAGATGGTGACAGCAGATTTGATAGATAACTTTAAAAAGGGATTAGATATATTTTTAAATAAAAAGGGCATTCAGGACTATCCTGGATAATTAGAGAGGGAGTATTAATCCAGGGAGGATTCCGATCACCAGTATCTGGGGTCAGGAAGGAATTTTATATATTTTTTTCTCCTTTTGAGACAATTGGCAAAGTTTCATTTGTTTTTTTTTTTCTGTTTGCCTTACTCTTGATCAATTAACAATTAACAATTAATCTGCATATTGCAGATGAGAGGAGCTGTAAAAAGGTTGAACTTGATGGACTAAAATTATTTTTTCAACCTCAATTACTATGTAAATATGTAACTATGTAACAAGCAAAGTTTGATGTGGTAGACTCTCCATTATTTATTTTGGTACTGAGACTGCCTCCTTTTTTTTTGCAACTGAATATCTCATCTATACTTTGGTCTTCCACAAGTACATGTTTTCCTTTTGAATATTGCCAAAAGCATTTTATCCCTGCATCCCCAGGAAACAACCAATGTGGTACATATTCTTGTTATTGATGAGTTCGTTTCTCTCCTCTACCACTGTGCAAAGAGCAGTCCAGCAAAGTTTTAGCTTGAAAATATAATTTTAAAATACAGTTTACCTTATTAACGGATACTGTTGTATTCCTCCCAACCTCTCTCAATGTCATGAGCTCTGCTGGAAATAAACAAAATATCAACTGATATCACATGAATTATGCAAGGTGGTTGACCTGTATTTTCTGGCTAAAGCTTTGCTGCTGTTTGCACAAGTATTTTTAATGTTAATTAATGGTGAACTAAAATACATTTAACATGAAATGCATTTACACTGGCCATTTAAGAACTGATACCACCTGCCATTTATTCCTCTATTCTTTACTCAATTACTACTGTGAAACCAACATTTTTACTAAGTTGGATCCCCAAGGGGCATATAATCTGGTTCATATCCATGAGGAGATGAGTGGAAACATTATTTTTGTAAGTGATCAGTCAAGGGGTTAAAGGCTTCTGGGATACTGGGGCTGCTATCACGGTGATTCACCTAGACCTGGTGTTTGACTCTGCCATGTTGAACATGGAGCTGGATGTAATGGTAGCTGGGGGACAGGGATTCACCCAGTACATATGGATTGGGGAAACAAGAATGGCACCAGGGAGGTGGGAGTAATGGCTTATTGGGAAACGATCTGGGGTATATGGAGTGTAGGTACCTCAATATCATGACCTGAGCGCAAGCGGTAAAAGCAACCCCGGAGGAGCTGGAGGATGAGGACGAAACAGGGAAGTGAAGAGACAGCTAGTCATCCCTCAGAAGCTTGGAAGCCACTTGCTAGAACTCACACACCCTGTCTCCTTAGATCTGCATCTGGGGAGCAAAAAGACTCAACATTGCCTCACTTGAGTGTTCTACTAGTCCAGAGTGAGCAGGGATGTCACTCGGTATTGTGACTCCTGTGATTCAGCAGTATGGACAACCAGGGAAGGGTTTGCGGGTCCCTATGTTTTCTGATGCAGATTAGCTGCACTAATGGGGTTAGTAAGGGACCATGGTTAGGCAGCCCAGGAAAAACTGAAGTGGTACTATGACCGAGAAACTAAGGTTAGGGAGTTTGAGGAGGGACAACAGGTGCTTATGCTGGTTCCAGGGGAATCAGAAGCAGGCACAAGGTATCAGAAGCGGTCTACTTGGGATTTACCTGCCATACCTCCTGGAACTAGTTACCCTTACTAATCAGAGAGACTGCGTTAACAAGTCCACTAAGCTAACAGGCCCCCAAAAATACACAGCTGTCTATTTTCTGCCCTACTGGGGTGCACCACCTTAATTTCCCATGAGGTGCACACCTCATACTGTTCTCCTCTAAAGCAACCTTACTAAGGTCCCAAAGGCAGGCACGGCTAGTATCTACAGCAAACTGTATGGGGTGCTGCAGTTACAATATGTGATTGAACCATCCAGTAGCCCCTGGGCATCTCTGATAGTCTTGGTACATAAAACGGATGGGATTGTCATAATCTGAATTAGAAAACCCAAACTGGAGTTGCTCGGGGGATGGCTAAGTATCTGATTACCCTGCATCTCTCTTGAAGAACTACTGGAAGATTCCCCCTTGCAGAGTCTGCTAGGGAGATATCTGCATTTATCACCCCCTTTGGCCTCTATCAGTTCACAGTGATGCTATTTGAGATGAAGATTGCCCCCTCCACCTTGCAGAGACTAGGGGATTAGTTAATGCAAGGGCACCAGGGCTTCGTCCAGGCATAGTTTGATTATATAGACATATACAACACCTTTTAGTAGGAGTACCTCTATAAAATAATAATTTTACATGTGGTCAGCGAATCTGGGCTTCCTGCCCACCTGGATAAGTGTCAGGAGGCTCAGACAGAGGTACAGTACCTGGGTCACTGGCTATGTAGTGGATTGATTAGACCAGAACAGCAAAAATAGAGGGGATAGCTGCCTGGCCAATCCCCACGCCAAAAAATAGGTAATAGCTTTCTTATGGACTACAGGGTATTACCACAAGTGTGTTCCTTGTTACAGTCCAATTGTCAAGCCCTTCATGGACTTAACCCGCAAGAAGATGCCAGGGATGGTTGATTGGACAACTGTCTATAAGTCTGCCTTCTGGGCTCTGAACGACTACCTTACCTGCTACCCTGTTCTGGGACTACAATCACCCCTTCATCATGCAGACCCATGCCTCTACCTATGGTCTGGGGGCTGTTCTTAGCCAGAAGGATGAGCAGGGATGCAAGTATCCCATCAGCTTCCTCAGTTGAAAGCTTCTGCCCATGGATGTAGCCTATGCTGTGGTGGACAAGGAGTGTTTATTTGTGTGGATGGGAATTCTCAGTGGTCACTGACCACAACCCCTTATGTTGACAGTCCCACGAGATAAAAGACAATGGATGGTTGCTTTACTGGTTTCTAGCACTCCAATCTTTTAACTTTACCATCCAGCATAAGTGGGGAAAGGTCCACCAGAATGCCGATGGACTCTCCCCCCAAAAGGACAACTAGATGGTGTATCTAGGGGACCATTCAACAGGTTCATCCCCTAGGCTCCATTGACTAGAGGGGGGATTAGTTGTCACTCTGACTTTTAGGGTCTGGCCTCTGGCTCCTGATGGATATTATCCACCTAGCCAGTTGAATCAAAGAGGTGTTATAACGGCCATAAGGACCTTGTAAAAGACTTTACCTTTGTTATGTTATGTTTTTTCCCCAAGCTCTGCTTGTATGCCCTGAACCCCTGAGGCCCCTTTGCACCAGGTGATTTGAACCTATAAAGAACTGGGTCCATTTTCCATTTTTAGTGCCATTATATTGTGAATAGAGAATGTTTTGGGGGGGAAATATTACATTAAACATAATAAAAAATATTCCCCTACTCATGGACATTTTGGCTCCACGACTCACAGTGTCTTATCAACCCCTGCTGTGTCCAGATTCTGACCAGAGGTAGCTGATAGCTGGGGCCTGTAAACTCCTTGGAAACTAGCTGGGGAAATAGACAGGCTAGCTCCAGGTCCTAGGAGCCAGTCCTAGCCCACGTGGGGCAGAAGGTGGTGTTTGTCTAAGGAAGGAGACCACAAGTGATTGGGGTGAAACCTGGATAGCATGGAGTATTAGAAAAAAAATAAAGTTTGTTTTCTATTTGGGACACATATGAATAGTGTGTTTAATTTAGATGGAAGGTATTTATTATTTTCTCTGTTAAGCTGTCCTGTGTGTGAGGATACAGAATCTATACAACATGTGGGTAGGATTGTTCTCTTTGGTCTTTTCAAGTCCAAGAAAGAGTAGGCTGTGATACCCTCTCACATCCACAATTTCTATCTATGTATCATTACTTCCCCAATTCTCAACAGAGGTTTCAAAATAAATTGTTTCTAATTGAAAACTAGCTGTATGGCTTAGTTATGTTGTTAGTTGGACCCAACATTTTCAGATAAATGTCTTTTGTTCATTGTGCAGTGGTCCTTTAAAAGAAACTTGCAAGATTTAGCTAGAGACTCAAGTGTGTCTTGAAGACAAGTGCAAAGACCAAGGCAGTTCTCTACTACTATGCTTTTCTAATATTGTGACAGTATATACAAAGTCAAGCATAAACGTATGGTAAAACATTTACAAATACTAGAATATTAATGGTCCCTCTTCCCAAGAAACTGTAAAAAAAAAAATCATTTCTGAACAGGGGGCAATGCAACCTATATATTTAAGCAATCCCATGTTTAATTATTTGAATTCTACTAACATATGTCTATTCAATGAATTTATGTAATGTGGCATGTTACATTAACTACTTTATTCTCTTTTTACTCTCTATTTCAAAAGAGCTTATAGCTTTATCCATATTTGTTTACGAGACAGACATGCTAAAAAAGGGTATAGCTCCAGTGATCCTGCAGGTTTTAGAACCCCATACAGTTTAAACCTACAAATGTATGAATCAGACACATCAATTTATGAATCATTTGCATGTATTAACATACATAATGAATATTGCATGGGCAACACTGTATTAAGATTTATCTGGAACAAGTTGATGTAATGCACTATTTCATTTTTAAAGAGGTCACCCTAGTAGCTGAAAACTGAAAATATGAATTATTTTTAGATTGTATTATTGCAAAGTTGTGCCTTTACTTCAATAGATTGCTAATACTCTGCACTAACAGCTTGGAACATGGTTCTTAGGTGAAAACTATGAATTCAGAAGTAGCATACGCATGGTACATAACACATTAAAAAAATTAATCCATGCATGAGGTATGCATAAAGCAGTCCTCAGGATTAATTAAGACAAATATTTTTGGCAGAGTGGGTAAATTAGATGTTCCTTTTAGTTCTTATCTGATAATGTATACTTCTTAAGGGTGCCCTAATTAATTGTAGCAGGGAGCAGGTTTATGTCAACTTTCTATATTTTCTTGTTTATACATAACCACATAATGGCATGGAATTTAACATTACCTCTCTTGACCTGATATTTCAGATCCAGAGACGTAATATTTTATTTATTTTTTGTATGAGAAAAAGGAGAAAATTAATAGATATTTTAATTATTTTTATGAAAAAAAAACACATTTTAATATTATTGTTACTAGTAGAGTGGGAAGAAAACATACACAACATATTTATCCTGCCTTAACTTTAGTCAGTATAGTGAACAATCTATTTACATTTCTTTTCTATTAACCATAGAATGAAACAAAAACTGTAGTCTCAATTCTTTATTAATTGGGAATATTTCCATATCACAGTAATGCTAGAATGTAACATTTTAGATTGAAGGTTGATAAACAAGTTACTGTACTTGTAAAATCAACATCAAAATAAATACCTGTGTTTAAAATACTTGATAAGGGTTTTTAAAGGAAACATGATAAAGTATGTGCAATGTGGAGCAGCATGTTGAAATTCAGTTACATTTTAACAGTGCAACAGTACTCCAACATTTTGGATTTATGTCATATCTTTGCATACCAATATTATGAGGGTTAGGTCTGTCTGCTCTGCACAGAGACACAAAAAGAAAAGGATATAAAACTGCTGTCTGAAGCATGTGTTAATTTGCACGTAGGCTTGTGAGAAAGTCCTTTCCAATTTTTCCATTTTATCAGTGTGTCATTAAACTTTATTTCTCTGGACTGTTAAAAAGAGCTAATCTTAGTTTTTTTATTATGTTTTTTAATAGTTGCTGCCAAAGAGAAATGTTAATTATTATTGCAAGTACTGTGTATTTAGCTGTTCAGTTAATACTCTTGACTATATTTAATTAATTTTATTCTATAATACAATGGCAATGTTGAATGATTCATGGAATGCCATCAATTCTGAGAGTAAAGTCAATGAACATAAGAATGATTTTAAAACAGTTATTGTGCAATAAGGCAGGCGCATACTAAAGCAAACATATCATGTAATCAAATCTTATTTTTGGTTTAATCACAAACATTTAAAAGAAATCTGTGAAAACATGAAATGAGCTCAAAAGATTATTGCACACCCTTCAAAAGGTATTAGACATAAAAAAAAATATTTAGTTGGCTGGTACTAACTGGAAAATATGAGGTTAATCAGTAAAAAAGTTCTCACTGTTAAAGGGATTAAGCAATGTATGTATGTATTTAGCAATACCATAAAATAGAGGAATCATATAGTAAATGTCAAAAATAAGATGTTGAAGACACAAAGAAAAGTTCCTCCACAATGAAACCACGTCAAAATGCTTGCATCACCAACTCTGTTTTGTTGTGAGGACCCCATAAAATAGATTCTTGTAAAATTGGATTTCTACAATAAAAATTAGATTACAGGAGTGGAGCAAACATACACAAATATTTATATTTCTAGATGCTTTTGCTGATTTTGTGTGTTCACTTTTTCCCCTTTACAAATAAACCACTGGACCATTTAACTGATTTATATGCACAGCAAGATGGCAGCAATATGTCAGGTACAAACAAGACTCCCTTCAACAAAATTTGCATAGATTCATCAAAAGTCAGAGATAATAACTAGCATACATGTGACATTTATTTTGTTCCATTGTTCAAAAGTCTCTGTTATATAGGTCAGCTAAGGTAAATCTAACTTTTTTCTTTCTACTACAAGCTACGAAAAATGTAGCCTTTCTTCCTCATTTCTAGTACTAGAGAGGCCAGCTGATGACAAATATATTCACATAATTGGAATTTAATTCTAAATTGCTTACATAGCAGAGGTCCTATAAAGTTCTAAAAGTTATAGCATGCATTTTTTTAATATTATATTTTATAAAAAGATAAACATACAGGTCATAAACATAAACAAATAATAATATATAAACTTAAAAATAATTAATTGTTGTTTTTCATTACATGATAACATTTTATTAATTATAACTTTATTTAATAATAAAGTCACGCCTCAATCTCTGTGTCTTATTGTTAGCCTTATATAAAAAGGGAATATTATTGCTATAATTATGTTAAATCTAAATTATTACACTCTGCCCATGTTTTTTTAAATACTGTAAAATTGGTCTTTCTGCTCCAACATATCAAGATAAATTTCTCCATTTGGAATTTTTTATAAACTTTTTTTCTAGTTGGTTAATGTTTGGTGTTTGTTTTTGCAGCCAGTGATCCTCTATAATGGTTCTAGCCAAAGTTAATATGTGTATGTTTAGTTGTTGTCCATCTATCTATATACCTTCAACAGTATTGTACATTTTAAGAGAACATGTTTAAACATTGCAAAATATTTTTCCCATGAAATTATAGTGATCTAGAGTAGAAATTGTACATTAGAATAACCTGTGTTTGAACTGCTTGGCCTTCCTTTTGACCTGGCCTGTTGTGTGTCGCTGTGCAGGGAGGCAATAGGAAATGTGAATGCTACTGAAAGACAACCATATTTTTGAATGCTTAACCTGGCTAGGAAACCAATCTTAGTGGAGAAGTTTCCCTTAAACACAAGTTATTTTCATACTAAAGAGTTCACTTGTAGAAGTTCAAATAGTTCTAACATTTGCCATTGACTGCTCTGTCTATTAGGGGATGAGCTGTTAAAGGACACACAATATCAATGTAACTGTCACAGCTTAGAACTCAGCTACAGTTTGATTTGCATCCTGAATAGTTTTTTTTTAAAATTTTGACCCAATTGGCTCTTAAGATGCGAGCTTCTGTGCTCTACAAATACAGAAGAGTAGCTTGTACATTTGGAAAGTTCCCTAATGTTTACATAGATAGTTAATGTTCTCTAAGAGTGATATTTAATACAAAATAAGCTTAAGTTTAGTTGGAACTTGTCCTTTAACAGGCTTTGATAAGCTATCCTCTTAATTTTGTATACTTTAGTAGGTGACTAGAAAATTAACATTAATGAAAAAATAGCTTCAAATGAATGTGTGCGCTTTATATTTTAAAAGTATTCTTTTAAATAAAAAACAGATGTTTTGGTAGTTTTTTGCCTCTTTAAAAAAACAAAAGCAGAGCTGGGAAGTACTTGTCCATGTAAATTTGTAATTAACAAAAAATTATACACATTTGCACTATGTTCTGAAAAAATGTTACAAGGTAAAAAACAAAGCAAGCTGTCTTTACACCAACTGATACCTAACAGTAAAATTCTGTGGTATTGAAAATGTTTATTATTGTGGTTTTTATTGTAAATGAGGAAAAATTAATTACTGGCTATATGGCTGTACTCATGAATCAATATACAAAGTAACATAGTAACATTTTAGGTTTCAGAAAATAGTCACATCGGGCCTCATGTAAATCAGGTGCTCTAAGAAAATGATGTCAGAAAATGGTTGCAGGAGATTTTCTGACCCAATTTACAACAGTATGCTTAACTATTGGTCCCCTGCATTACAACATTCAGGGCAAGTCCGATAACCATGCTTCAGGCAGTTGCACTGAATGGGCTGGATTACGGCTTCAGCAATCCTCTATCTGATCCGGCTATTCTTGCTTCGCCACAGCAGTAGCAGCCAATGCGACGCAGCAAACAGAAAAAATAATGACAGCCATAATATATATATTTGCGAGCATCATGCCCCAGCATTGACTGTGTCACAGATTGTTACAAGTTAGTGCGCAGGTCCTGAATTTGGAGGGTTCGGTTCTGGAGAGAGAGTGAGAGTAGAAGAGTTACATAGTTATATAGCTACATAGTAATTTAGGTTGAAAAAATACTTTTACTCAATCAAGTTCAACCTTTTAAGATCTCCTCTGATCTGCAATATGCAGAATAATTGTTAATTGTTAATTGATCCAGAGGAAGGCAAACAGAACCCACCCCCCAGTGAAACTTTGCCAATTGTCTCAAAAGGGGAGAAAAAAAATTTAGTTCCTGACCCCGGATACCGGCCATCAGATTCCTCCCTGGATCAAGATGGCAGCAATATGTCAGGTACAAACAAGACTCCCTTCAACAAAATTTGCATAGATTCATCAAAAGTCAGAGATAATAACTAGCATACATGTAACCCTGAATGCCCTTTTTATTTAAACAATATATCCAATCCCTTTTTAAAGCTATCTATCGAATTCGCTGTCACCACCTTCTTTGGTAGAGAATTCCACAGATTAACCACCCTTACTGTGAAGAACCCTTTTCTTTCTTTAAGGTAGAATCTTTTTACTTCTAATCTCAAAGGATGCCCTCTTGTCAGTTGAAAACCTCTTGGCATCAAAAGTTCACTTGACAAAGCTTAATATTGACCCTGGATATATTTATATAAGGGAATCAGATCCCCTCTTAGACGCCTTTGTTCTAGAGAAAATAAGTTTAATTAAGTTTAATCCATTCCTTTTATTTGTTGTGTCGCCCTTCTCTGTAAATTTTCCATCTCTAAAATGTCCTTTTTATGTAGTGGTGCCTAAAGTTGTACTCCATATTCCAAATGAGGGTGTGCTAGGGATTTGTATAGTAGCCGTATTATATTTGCTTCCCTTGTTTCTATACCCTTCGTAATACATGCTAAGATTTTATTTGTCTTTGCAGCTGCTGCCTGGCATTGAACACTGTTATCTAGGTTATCTAGGTGGTTGTCCACAAGTACTACCAAATCCCTTTCAGTATCTGATACCCCTAGATTTGCTCCATCATGAATATAAATTGCCTGGCTATTTTTCCTTCCCAGATGCATAACTTTACATTTATTCATATTAAATCTCATCTGCCATTTAGTCATCCATTTCTCTAATTTATGCAAATCCCTTCGGAGGGAAGGTACATCATTATCTGATTTAATTACCTTGCACAATTTAGTGTTATCAGCAAAAATGGAGACAATACATTCCAATCCTACTTCTAAAAGGGAGGACCTAATACTGAACCCTGAGCAACCCCACTTACCACATTAGTCCAATCTGAGTATGTTCCATTTACAATACCCCTTTGCGTGTTGTGTTAATTCCTACTTAAAATCTTGTTTAAATAGACATATTCTTGTGTACTATCCCTGATTAACCACTCTAAACGCTTCCCCTCTACAGAAGTGAGACTTACAGGTCTTTAATTTCCTGAATTTCTTCTTGCTAACTTCTTAAATATAGGTATCACCTCTGCTTTTCTCCAATCATCTGGTAGAGACCCTGTGAATCTTGACAAATTAGATATAATGGTTTGGCTATTACAGAGTCCAGTTCCCTCAGTACCCTTGGATGTATTCCATTAGCACCTGGGGCTTTATTAACATTTATTTTTTCCAACCTCTTTTGGATTTCTTCCTGTGTTAACCAATTATTTGATGACGATAGTGTAGCCCCATTATGTTGCAGTGTCCCAACCACTGGTTCCCCCCTTGTGTATACAGAAGAAGAGAACATATTTATATCATCTGCCTTTTGCTAGTCACTGAGTGTCAGACAGGCTGTTTCACATTATAATGTTCCTATAGCTTCCTTCCTGGCCTTCTTCCCATTAATATATTTAAAAGATATTTTAGGGTTAGTCTTACTCTCCTGTGCAACTAACTTTTTATTTTCTATTTTAGCCAGTCTAATAGCCCTTTTGCAAGCCTTGTTGGCTTCCTCGTACTCACGTAAAGCAGTCTCTGTCCCCTCTTTTTTGCATAATTTAAATGCTTATTTTTTTACTCCTCATCACTTTAAATTAACCCTTTGTTTGCCTTCCCCCTTGCCTGGTGACTTTCCCTAGTGCTGCTATATGTCAAATAGAGCATCGTAATGCTGTCCTGCTCACCCTAGCTGAGCCTACATGCACTGTGCTAGGAATTGTATAAATTTTCTGTCTGGTAGCTGCAGCATCAAGCAATCAGAATGAGGCAGCTGCATAAAGTGGTTATGGACATTTACTTGAACACCCACAAGCCACTTAGGACTCCTTTGGGAGCTGCCAAGCGCTGAGTGGTAGCTCCAACAGCCATACAAGAGGTCTCTCTCTCTTTTCCTCCATCCTCTTTATTCCCTCCCTCACCCTCTTCCTTTCTTCTCCCTCTTACCCTCTCTATTCTCATTGCCTCCTCCACCCCATTGACTCATCACAGATGTCCTGCAACCTCAGGGTCCTGTTACAGGCCATTCACAGCCCCAGGGCCTCCAGGTGGGCTGTATCTTTCTCCCCTGCTCTCCCTCCTCTGTGTCTCTTTCCCCCTCACTCACCCATGTGTCTATTTCCCCTCTCCATCACCTGTGTCTCTTTCCACTTCTCTCCCTCCCCAGTATTTCTTTCCCCCCTCTTCTACCCCTGTGTCTCTTTCACCCCTCTCCTACCCCTGAGTCTCTTTCGCCTGTCATGTGGGCCTCCTCATCTGGGCCCCATAGCAGCCTCCCCCTCCCACCCCTATGTCTCTTTCCTCCCTCTCCCAACACTGTGTCTCTTTCCCCTCTCATGTGGGCCTCCTCATCTGGGCCCCACCGTGGCCCCCCTCTCCCACCTCTGTGTCTCCTTTACCCCTCTCTTACCCTCCTGATGCGGCCCTGTCCAGCCTGGCCGGAACGAGCGGCCCTCTTCAGCAGAGCCCGACCACGCGGCACTGTCCAGACGGACACGACTGCATGGCCTTCTACAGCAAGGCCCCCCCACGCAGCTCTTTCCAGCCGTGCCACCTGCATGATCCTCTCTAGCCAGGCCCAACCGCGGGCCTCTTCACGTGGGTGGAGGGGAAGAGAGAGAAGGGGGAGATAGCAAGAGAGAGAGGAGGGGGAGATATATAGATAGAAAGAGAGAGAAAGAGAGAGAAAGAGAGAGAGGAGGGGGAGATAGCAAGAGAGAGAGAGGAGGGAAGATAGAGAGAGTGGAGGGGGAGATAGATAGATAGATAGAGAGAGAGAGAGAGAGAGAGAGAGAGAGAGAGAGAGGAGGGGGAGATAGAGAGAGGGAGGAGGGAGAGATAGAGACTGAGAATAGGGGGATATAGAGAGAGTGAAGAGTGGGATATATAGAGAGAGAAGAGGGGGTGATAGAGAGAGAGAAGAGGGGGTGATAGAGAGAGAGAAGAGGGGAAGATAGAGAGAGAGAGGAGGGAGAGATAGGGAGAGAGAGAGAGAGAGGAGGGGGAGATAGGGAGAGAGTGGAGTGGGGGATAGAGATTAGCGGGAGATAGAGAAAGTGAGGATGGGGAGATGAAGAGAGAGGAGGGGGAGATAGAGAGAGAGACGAGGGGGAGATAGAGAGATAGATGAGGGGGAGATAGAGAGAAGAGGGGGAGATAGAGAGAGAAGAGGGGGAGAGAGAGAGAAAAGAGGGGGAGCGAGATAAAAAGATAGGGAGGGAGAGAGAGATGGGAGGGAGAGAGATAGGGAGAGAGATAGGGACGAGAGAGAGAGATAGGGAGAGAGAGAGATAGGGATGGAGAGAGAGATTAATAGGGAGGGAGGCAGAGAGATAGGGTTGGGGGAAAGAGATAGGGATAGAGAGAGAGATAGTGAGGGAGAGAGGGCTATAAGGAGAGATTGAGCGAGATAGGGAGGGAGTGAGAGATAGGGAGGGATTGTTTGGGATGGAGAGAGATTGGGGTGGAGAGAGAAAGATATGGGATGGAGAGATATTGGGATGGAGAGAGAGAGATAAACGAAGGGAGGGAGATAGGGAGGGATGGAGAGAGAGAGATAGGGAGGGAGAGAGAAAGATAGGGAGGGAGAAAGAGAGGGAGATAGGGAGGGAGAGAGAGAGACAGATAGGGACGGAATGAGAGAGAGAGCTAGGGAAGGAGAGAGAAAGAGTGAGGGAGAGAGAGAGAGGGAGGGAGGGATAGCGTAAGATATGGAGGGAGAGAGAGATAGGGAGGGAGGCAGAGAGATAGGGATGGGGAGAGAGATATGGATAGAGAGAGAGAGGGAGGGAGAGCGATAGGGAGGGATGGAGGGAGATAGGGAGGGAAGGAGATAAAGGGAGGGGGATAGGGAGGGTTGGGGAGAGAGATAGGGAGGAAGAGAGAAAGATATGGAGGGAGAGAGAGAGGAATATAGGGAGGGAGAGAGAAAGATAGGGAGGGAGAGAGAAATGGGAGGGAGAGAGATAGGGAGGGAGAGAAAGATAGGTATGGAGAGAGAGACATAGTGAGGGAGAGAGAGAGATAGGGACGGAGAGAGAGAGTGATAGGGAGGGAGGCAGAGAGATAAGGTTGGGGGAGAGAGATAGGGATAGAGAGAGAGACATAGTGAGGGAGAGAGGGCTATAAGGAGGGATTGAGCGGGATAGGGAAGGAGTGAGAGATAGGGAGGGATTGTTTGGGATGGATGGAGAGAGATAGGGATGGAGAGAGAGAAATAGGGAGTGAGAGATAAGGAGGGAGAGAGAGATATGGAGGGAGAGAGAGATACGGAGAGGGATGGAGGGAGGGAGGGAGAGAGAGAGAGAAAGAATGGAGGGAGAGAGAGATAGGGAGGGAGAGTTTGAGAGGGAGGGAGAGACAAAGAATGGAAA